>PUFA01000605.1:0-153927 GCA_003508835.1 Eonycteris spelaea | reverse complement strand
TTTAGGTTTTTTTTCCTGGGTTTTTTTTTTGTTGTTGTTGTTGTTTTTGTTTCATTTGTGGCATGTTTATTTGTTTTCTCATTTTAGTTACCTCTATACATTTGTTTCTCAGTCTCTCAGACTTTGCTAGGTGGCCTTATGTAGTAGGTGTCCTGTGTGGTCCAGTAGCAGAGTCTCTCTAATCACTTGTGCTAAGGGCTCTGGGTGTGTTCCTTGTGTGGATTGTGTGTGTTCTTTTGTTGTAGCTAATCTTTGATTGCTGTTAGCAGGTAGATGGGATTAACATTTGAGCTGACAGGGAATCAGCCACAGCCACAGTGTATGAGCTTCTGTGTGGGGGCTTATCCCACAAAGTGAGATTTGCCACAACAGTCTCATGTACCTGTTGAGACCACTCTTTGGGTGTGCCACTTATGGAGCTAGTCAGGTGGTGCTCTGCTGTGTTCTGATGCCAAATTCCAGATATGTTCATCTAGGATACCTTAGGAGGCACTCCTGTGTAAGTGAAGATCAGCCACTGCCTTTGCTTATTCTAGGATACCTGGTAAGAGCTACAAAGAGATCTATAAATGGTTGCTGCCTGTGCTGATCTGAGGTGAGTGAGAGAGACCATACTGTGAGCTTATTCCTGTTATCTCCAATACAGATTTTGGGGTTGATCAGTAGAAGGACCAGTGAACCTCAAGGCCTGAGGCTATCTGTCAGGTGCCTGTAAGTCTCCGCAGCTGTAAGAGCCTTTTGTTGGTATCGGAGTTGGGTGGGTGGTGGGTCTCACGGGGTCACTGTAGTAAAGCCTTCAGATTTCACACAACCAGTGCAGTGCAGAGAGTCAATTATGTTAGGCAATGCCGATTGCTGCCACCACTGAGCCTACAGGCTCCCACAAAAGTCATAGATAACAGCGAGGCCAGCCACCATCTGCCTCAGGCCCACAGACCCCGGTGATTCACTCAAGAGATACTGCAGTTTGTCCTAGCACCAGTAGTAATATGCAGGCCTCGTGCAGGCAGCTCAAGCCTAAAGTCACTTGCCTGCCCATGAATGGGTAGCCTAGCCCAGGAAAAGCACGGGGTGGGGCTGGCTGACTAGCAATGACCCACTGCCTGGGTGGAGTGGGGCTCCAGGAAGACAAAGAGTGGAGTTGGCTGCTCTCACCTGGCCAATGAAGCTTCAGAATTGGCTATGTGGGGAGAGGGCTCAACACAAGCAAAATGACACCTGTCTGCAGACTGCCCCAAAGGGGGGCCAACAAAGGAGCAATGGCAACTGTCCTGCATCCCTCACTCTGGAACCACTCAACTCAGTCCTCCTTGTATGTTTCTTGTACCTCCTGATCTGCTGACCTTCCACCCGGGCCCAGGGTGAGTGTCTGTGAGCAAGTGAGTCTGTGCATGGGCCCTTTAAGGGGGATATCTGGGTTTTTAGGTTCCTTCCACCTTATCCAGATGGCCAAATTCCCCCACTGATTTTTATAGATTTTATGAGAACTCTTCTTCCTAGTACTGGAAGCCTGGGCCGTGGATCCCCTATATGGAACTAGGGCCCCTCATTCCTTCAGAGGGGCCTCTGCAGCCGCGCTCTTTCTTCCACTGCTCAACCACCACACACAAGTGCAAAACCAGCCCATTTAGCATCTCCATCCCTCTTACTGGTCTTGATGTGGCTTTTTCTTTATATCCTCACATGTATTATGATCATCTGGACTTCAGGTGGTTCTCCAAGTTGTTTATTTTAGAATTTGATTGCAACATTAATGTGGTCATGGAAGGAGGGGAACCCTGCATTTACCTAGCCCACCATCTTGACTAGAACTCTTGATACAGTATTATCAACTAAAGTCTATACTATATTTAGATTTCTTAATTTTTATTTAATGTCCTTTTATGTTCCAGGATCCCATCCAGGATCCCACAGTGCATTTAGTTGTTTTGTCTCCTTAGACTCATTTTGGCTGACATTTTTCTCATACTTTCTTTGTTTTTGATGAGCTTTACAGTTTTAAGGAATATTGGGTCAGGTATTTTTTAGAATGTCCCTCCACTGGGTCTTGTCTGAAGTTTTTGCATAATTAGGCTGGGGTTATGTGTTTTAGGAAGGAAGGACACAGAGGTATAATGCTTTTTTCATCATATTAAAGGTACATGCCAGGTACATGCCACCACTGATGATATTGACCTTGATCATCCAGCTGAGATAGTGTTTCTCAGGTTTCTCCACTACACACAGTTACTTTTTTTTTTTTTTTTTTTTTTTTACTGTGCTCTTTGGAAGGAAGTCACTATGTGCAGGCCACACTTAAGCAGTTGTGAGTTGTGCTCCATTCTCTTGATGGCAGAATACCTGCATAAATGATTTTTAATTCTTCTTCATGGGAGATTTGTCCATTCATCTCCATTTATTTATAGATAAATCATTTATTTATGTTGATATGAATTCAGGCATATTTATTTTAAACTTTCTTTAAATTTTCCATTCGGGGCTCCTTCAGTTGGCATCTGTGTTTTGTTTTGTTTTACATATCCTCATCATTGTGGTTTTTGAGAATAGTTATTTACTTTATAGCACTATAAGACACTCCAGGCTTATCTTGTTATTTTGTGTCACAGTCCTAGAATCGGCCATTGTTCCAAGGATCCATAATTCTTTTTACTGGAGAATAGTATTAAAAACTAAGATCTGAGTGCTAACTGTGCTTATTGTTGCACAGCTGCTTTTCCTTCTAGGCCCTTTCAGCTAACAGAGCAAGGGAATATATGTGTGTACACTAGCCATATATATCTACATACCTATCTGTAATTATATTAAGTTAAATGTTAGTTCATACTGATGTTCCAGCTCTAGTTCATTATCTCCTGGATCATTCTAGCATTCTCCCTTTATTTATTATAACCTCCCACTCCAACAATAAGAAACATGGCTCCCATCATTCACCCTCCATTTATTTTGATTGTTCAATTTTAACATATATTTATAGTTATTTTATAAATGTCATCTCATATACCCATGGGAGACTTTTATCAAGCACAGTAGTGTATATATAGTGCCTTTTACCTTTGGTCTTACATACACCATTTATGGCAAAGTTACTTACAGAGACTGCAGTGTACTTGTTTTCACCAACTTGGGTAGGCAAGGTCATTTCCCAGAAAGGCCTGTCAGATAGAGCTTTTTTGTTGCTTTTGGTTGGGTCTGAAGAATCATTCATTGGTTTTGGTTCTGGTGCCTTATCGTTGGTAAGCATATTTATGTCCCCCACTCTCTTTAGTGATATTGTCTCATACTTTTGTAATAAGGTTAGGTTCTTTTGTCACTGTCTGAATTCCCTCCTGAGATCAGCAAAACTTCTAAGTGATTTTTAAAGTTTGCATACATCAAGTTTTATTCTTTGTTCTGTAAAGTTCTACGAGTTGACAAATGTATTTATTTATCATTACAGTATCATATAGAATAGTCTTAGTGCCCTAAACAAATTTTTTGTGCTTCATCTATTGAACTGCCCCCTCTCCTCCAAATCCTGGCAACCTTTGATCTTTCTCCACCTGTAGAGTTTTTCCTTTTCCAGAAAATTATATCATTGGAATAATATAATATGTAGCCTTTTATACTACTAACTCATTTCACTTAGAAACAAGCATTTAAGACTTGATAATTTATATTTATTTTATTGTTTAATAATATTCTGTTGTTATGAATGCACCAAAGTTTGTTTATTCATTCACCTGTTAAAGGATATATTGGTTGCTTCCAGTTTTTAGAGTTATAAATAAAGCCACAGTTGACTTTATCTTCCTCACTTTATGTTTATTTTTTCTTCCTAACCCAAATCATCTCACCTATAGTGAATCAGAAGAACAACCAGATTCAGAGGCAACCACTTTTCATAGATGTCTTTTCCAGCTCTTACAGTTGTTTAGAGTAAAATTCCTATAATATACCCTTTATTCTATTTATCTCATAGTGATTCTTCTTTAATCAAACTCTAACTGATATAAAAATTATCCCAGAAGTGTCTCAGAGGAACAAACTTAAGGTTAGTCTCTCTGTGTTGATTATAGATTATTAAAAATGTGTTTCTATTCTAGTTAGATATTAAGTAATTAATAATCCTTCTGCCAGTGGTGAAGGGGCTGCTAATAACCTAAGCATGCAGTAGCAAAGTTACTTAATAGACCTTCTTCAATAGACACCCTTGACTAAGTGCCTGTAGAAGGTAAGGCTTTGAGTGACCAAGTAGTTGATATCAGAAAACATCTTAGTAAAAATAAGATGTACGTTGGTTGCTTCATAGTGTGCTGGAGAACTCTGGTAAAGAAAATGATGAGCTTAAGGATTTAGATTTTCAGCCTAAAATCTAAATAAAAGACCAGAAATTTCCATGAATGACCAAAAGAAAACTTTATCTTCTAGAAGTACAGGACTAAGACATCTTTATCTCCTGTAATTACAAGGACTAATCCTGTGGGTGAGATGGGGACTTATGGGAAAATTCCATTGAACCTGGGGACCTTGATTTCCTGTATCCTTCTAAATTTCCTTTGCTGATATAAACATCCTTCCTCCTGCATCCACGGTTATTTTCTTCTTGTCTGAAGAACCTATATTGTACTTCTCTGAGATAATTGCTTCACAAGGACCTGCTGACCTTGGTGAAACCCCATCTTTCATTGTCTCTGGAAACAGAACCAGACTCAAATATCATCGAGCCCCAGGGAGTAGGATGTTGGAAATGGAGGCTGTTCAGGACTTTTGTGCAATCTGCAATCTCAGGATATTCTGCCTGACTTTAATCCAGAACACACAGAGGTTTGAAGTTGTCTAAAACATACTTTTAAGACAACTGTCATTTGTGATCCTCTTCTAGCATAGACAAAGTTGATTCACCTGGCTTATTCACAAACATGTCACAGATTTATTCCTTCCCAGTTCAGGGGACTTTTGTGATTGGAAAGTAATGTTCAAACTCTTTTGAAAGCTAACATAGGTGATCATGCACCAGTTGGGAGAAAAAAGGCCTTGGCTCAGTCTCTTTTAAAATCTCTGCTAACGTTTGAAATATGTCTAAATTCTAATGTTTACCCTTCACCTCATAATTTGAGTTTGGCTTTGAATGCAGCCACTTGATCTGCCAACTTAAACACAGCTGTCGTTCTTCCCTGAAGTGACAGATTGAGTTGGTTAAGCAGGTTGAATATGTCACATAAGTAACATATTGCGACCCGTTCTGTGTCACTGAAATGGGCTGCCAGGGGTGACTCATTTTCTAAAAGAAATATCTGGAGAGGCTCTCATAACTCAAAAAGTCTGGCCAGTGACCTATCTTTAGAAATCCACCTCACTTCTGTATATAAGAGAAGATATGTGTGCTCTGCATCCATCCATAGAGCTGTGTGAATAGACATGAGTTAAGTACATGTACTTTAAGGAGGTTGATAATGTTAATCACATCCTGTAAAACATTGTTAAATTCAGGTGATATTTTTTGGCTAGCCAGCATTCCTCTATAAATAATAGAGTATAGACTAACATTCAGAAGTGACCTATTTGACCCAATTAGTGAAACCAGAAAGCCATCCAGTCATGGCAGCTGCTCCATCTATACATATATAGACCCAAAATGACCAATTCAGTTTTCCTGATGTATACTCATTCAAAGACTTAAATAGTTCTGCAGCTGTGGTGTTAGTTGGCAACAAAAGTACACATAATATATCCTCATGCAATCCTCCTGAAAAGTATATTGCAAAAAAACAAGCATTGTTGCCTTGTTGTCAACATCGGTAGACTCATCAACCTGGATTACATACCACAGTGACTCATTCATCCTCTCTAACAATTCTGCCTCAGTATCCTCTGCTATTTCATCTATTGGTCTAGTTATGGTGCTAGCTGAAGGATGAACATGAACCACCTCTTGAACTACAGCCTCTCTTAAAATTTCATGACAAATGTCCTTAGCACCAGGCAGGATCAACTCTTCACCAATAGAAAAGGGCTTCTTAGCTTTAGCACAATGGTTAGCCACTAAGAATGATACTCTTAGTGCAGACACATTTGAGAAAGTGGTGGCCTTCATAATTTCTTTTGTTCCTTGTGTTCACATTATTTTCTTTTAAAAAGCTCCAAAGGCTTGTCTTTTAATGCAGGGTGCTTGGTCTCCATGTGACAAAGAAGTTTTGAAGGTTTCATGTTTCTTTGAATAGCCAGTCGCCATATACTATACAAAGAAGGCTTGGAGAACGTGAATCACTTATTGCAATGAATTAAGTAGGACTCTTAGTATTTTTTAAATGCTGCTTTCTTTGTAATGGCAGTTCTACTGTCTCATCCTTCAATCTTTCCCCCTTTTCAAAAAAGGTCTTCAGTGACTTTTGTTATTTATTCATTTTGGTTAGGGTTAGCTTGTGGGCTTTCCAAAACTGTGACTAAATCAAGTGCATGGTGAGGAAAAGAGGTACAGATGGAAGTGGTAAATAAAATAATGAGTGGTCCACGTGCAGACTAAAGTGTGTCAGATTATGACTTAAAGCCTGCCATCAGATACAGCTTAGTTGTCACTTGCCACTCACTGATAGGATTTTGATATGAGTCTCCAGGCATGATTATTATGGTCTCTGTGCAGTCAAACTCTCTGCTAATGTTAACCTGGATTTGAGCCACTCCTCATGTGACATCATGAACTCAGCTGCACTCAGATTAGGCACTAGAGTCTTATTAAGAGTGTGCAACTAGGTCCTCTGCATGTATTTCACAATAGGTTCATGCTCTTATGAGAATCTAATGCTGATGATGAGATGGACTGAGCAGTGCTCCAGCATTAGGAGAGCTGCAGATACAGATGAAGCTTGCTCTCTCTCCCACTGCTCACCTTCTGCTGTGTGCTTGGTTCTAACAAACCACGGGAAGGTACTCGGTTTGTGCCCAGGATTAGAAACCCAGCTATTGCAGTTTCACAGCTCTAGATCCATGAGTGACAATGTTAATTTTCTCTGTTGAAGCCTTGAATAATAGCTTGAAAGCAGATTGTGAGTTGTATGGCTCAGAAGTCAGAGGTCCCCTGGCTCACTGCATATCTAGGTGGAGTCCTGGAAATGGAGGTCTGTGCATCCAGATCCTGTTCCAACCTTGAGTTGGTTCATCAGCACTCTTATTGCCCCAAGCAAGCTTTGCTTTCTTGGATTTTTCTTGCACTTAATCTCACCAGCTCACACAAAACTCATCCATCCAGCACTTTGTCCTTTAGTCATGCCTGCTGAAGACTTGTCATTGGATTTCACAAGAAATAGAATGCAGAGAACTTTTCTCTCACCAACCCTCACAACTACCTTCCCAGCTTCACTCATCACTTGATTCCTATCCCTGTCCTCCAACAGCTCCAAATTCTTCTCCTTCCTTTTTCAGAGCAAATTATCTCTCCCTAGAATTTCTGGAGGATGGGCCAGGATTTCTTACAAGTGCATTAAAAGCTCATTTGTTATTGGTAATGAATTCCATGTTTTTTTCTCCATTTATTTTATACCTATCTACTGACTTATGATAAACTGTAAATTTTAGCTTTAAAGTTAGAACCTATTAAAAGAAGCATGCTTCATCTTTTTGGATGTCTTCTAATTTAAACTTCAAATTTTATGTCTTTTTACTTTTAAGAGTGCTGTAATTAATCCTTCGCTCTGCACACTTACTTTGCCCTTTTGGACTGTTCCAAAACTGGTTCCCTCCTGTTGTTCTCATCTGTTCTGCTTCCTCCTAGAGGAACAATAGCCGGAGGAGTCAGACCAGAGAGGTTAAATCTCATCAAGCTTACATCTAGGAAACTACCCTTGACTGGAGCTGGCCACAGTGGACCTTAGAGTCTGTAGTTGGCCATCTGCCTTTACTTCGCTGTCAGGGGGTGGTGTGCAAGGAGGAGGCCTGGGGATTGTGAAGAAGAATAAGAGAGGGAGCAACTCCAGACTTAAGCCTATCTACCCAATTACTATATACTCCAGATGAAAACTTGAAAATGTGATATGGGCATAAGTTGTACAAGAAATGGTCAGCTAAGCAAGTGAATTAGAGAAGAATTTCAACAGAAACTACTCCCTTTGTAGACCATTTCTGATCAGAGTCCACCAGCCCCCAGTTAGCCAAGGATTGACATCAAAAACATGAAGGAGTGAGAGATATCCACAGATTTCTCCCCTTAAAACAACAATAAGCTGAACAATAAAACTCAACAAAAAAACACCCAAGCTGCACGTCTGAGTATGGGTTCTGCATGTAAGAGCTACAACAGGTCAGAACAACAATAGTCTGGACGTAGGCTGGGAGAAACACAGAAGCTGCCTCTCACATCTGGCCAGAGCTCCCTGTAGGAGAATGGAGAGGAGAGAAGATGCAGCAAGTTCCAAGAACAGCTCTTCCTAAGAAAGCTGTGAGCTCCACATGGTTGGCAGCAGGGACCAGTCATTAGGGCAGAAAGCAGAGACACTGGATGGCAGAGATTGATTTTTACCAGCCACAGTGGCAAAACCAAAGCTGAGCCACAGCTTCCAACCGCAAACCCAGAGGGCACCTCACCCCATATTCTCTGAGACCAAACACTACAGAGGCCAGGGGAATCTAAGCAAAACCCACCAAAACTGTCACTAACATTGACAGGGACTGAGACAGAGAGTAGAGAGCACATTTAAACATCTGTAAGCGGTTAAAAAGAAAAAAAGCATTATTATGGCTTTATATGAAGCAGAGATCCAAGAGGCTTAGATGCCACCTACTGGAAACTAAAAAAAAAAAAAAGCCTTCTTTGCAACAAGCTAAAGAGAGATCTTTATATAACAAATCTTCTTTCTGAAAAAAAGTAGAATGCACTTCTATTAATGTCTAGATGGAGAGAAACAGTCCATCAAACACCATGAACAACCAAGATGGCAAGGCATCTCAGAAAGAAAGAAAAATCTCCAGGAAATAAGCTTATAGACATGGAAATATGCAACTTAAATGACAGAGAATTCAGGATGGTACTTCTGAAAAAGCTAAATGAGTTCAAAAATGACTCATATCAACAATTCAGGAATTGAAAAAAACAACTAGATGAGTAGAATTCGTTCTTTAGCAAGGAGATCAAAACCCTCAAAAAAACAATAGAACTTCTGGAGACGAAGAACACAATGCAAATGTTGAAATATGAAATAACAAGCTTGAGAAATAGAGTTGACCAAATGAAGAATAGGATTAGTGCTATTGAAGACAGCAATCTAAAAAAAAAATCAGAAGGAAGAAGAAAGAAACCGAAGAATGAAATATAATGAAACAGAAATATAAGAACTAGCTGATACCATCAAGAGAGGAAACATAAGAATAATGAGAAATATTGAAGGTGAAGAAAAAGGGCAGGGACTAGAAAGCATTTTCAGACAAGTAGTTGACTAGAATTTCCTAAATCTAAGGAAGGAGTTAAATCTTAGAATTCAAGAAGTCAACAAACACCCAATTATCTTAACCCAAAAAGGCTATCATCAAGAGATATTGTATTAAAACTATCAAAAATCAATGACAAAGACAGAATTTTCAGGGCAGCGAGGGAGAAGGAAATGGTAACTTATAAAGGAAAATCCATTAGATTATCCTTGGACTTCTCAGAGCAAAACTTATAAGCCAGAAAGGAGTGGAATCAAATATTCAATATATTATGGGAAAAGAAATACCAATCTAGAATAATGTATCCAGCTAAGCTCTCCTTTAGATATGAAGGAGAAAAAAAAGGCCTTTCATGAAAACAAAAACTGAGGGAATTCTCCATTACGAGGCCTGCACTACAGGAAATAATGAAAGGGGTCAGCTCACCTAAAACAAGATGACCAAATAATATAAAATTAGGAGTAAGGTGACTATCAAGCAAATAGCAGCAGAGGATTGCATTCCTTACTAAAAACAGGGGTGTTATAAGCTTAAACAAAAAGAAGAAAATTGCTATAGCAAGATAGTAATGAAGTTCAGCATATATAGGGACAGACTGAGACAACAATAACAGAAAACGGGAGGGTTCAAAGATCTATATTCTCAAAAAGAAATGCAGATTAGGCACACACAATAGAAAATGGACAATATAATTATTCTTTATATATTCGTAATGGTAACCACACACCAAAGATTCAGAACTGAAGTATATAACATAAAAAAGAAGAACCAGAAATAAAACCCTCAAAAGCCAACCAAAATAAAACAACAACAACAACAACACAACAACAACAACAACAACAACAAAAACAAACAGAAACATAAGGACAAGGCAGCAATGGAAACACCGAGTTAACAGAAAGCAAAGGTAAAATAGCTATAATCACCCTAAATGTAAATGGACCGAACTCACCAGTAAAAGGCACAGAGTTGCAGAATAGATTAAAAAACAAAACAAAACAAAACAAAACAAAAACAATCTGATGCTGCCTGCAGGACACAGATCTCCATTCAAAAGATAAATATACACTCAAAATGAAATGGTGGAAAAAGATATTTCAAGCAAATGGAATTCAGAGAAAAGTGGTAGTGGTACTAATATTGGACAAAATACACTTCAATAAAAAAAGGTAAAGAAAGATACTGAGGGACAATTCATAATATGATAAAGGGATTCATGCACCAAGAAGATGTAACACTTATTAACATCTATGATCCCAATAAGGGAGCTCCAAAATATACAAAGCTGCTACTAACAGAACTAAAGGGAGAAACAGACCAAAACACTATCATGGTAGGGGACTTGAGTACCCCACTGTCGGTTATGGACAGATTTTCCAAACAGAAAATCAATAAGGAAATAACATCCTTAAATGACACATTAGACCAACTGGACATAAATGATATTTACAGAGCCCTCTATCCCAAAACAGTGCTTATATATTCTTCTCTAGTGCACATGGAACATTCTCAAGGATTGACCACATACTGGGACACAGAGATAGCATCAACAAATATAAGAGGTTTGAAATCATACCAAACACATTCTCTGATCATAATGCTTTGAAACTAGAGTCAAATGTAAAAAGAAAGTGGGAAAAACCACAAATACATGGAGATTAAACAACATACTACTGAAGAATGATGGGTTGGAGAAGATATCAAAAGAGAGATCAAGAGATACACAAAAATGAATGATAATGATAGCACAACATATCAAAACTTTTGGGACATGACAAAAATGGCAATAACAAGAAAGTTCATATCATTACAAGACTACCTTGGAAAACAAGAATGAGTCCAAATAAAAAACCTAACATTTCATCTTTAAAAAACTAGAAAAAGAAGAACAAATGAAGCCTAAAGTCAGCAGAAGGAAAGAAATAGTAAAAAATATAGAACAGAATTAAATGACATTAAAACAACAACAAAAACAATAGAAAAAATAAATGCAACAGAGAGCTGGTTCTTTAAGGTTAATAAAATTGACAAACCCCTGGCTAGACTCACTAAAGAAAAAAGAGAAAGACACAAATAAACAAAATCAGAAATGAAAGAGGGGAAATAATGACAGACACCACAGAAATTCAAAGGATCATACAAGAAACTATGAAAAAAGTACATAATGCCAAATTTAATAACCTAGAAGAAATGGACCGAGTACTTAGAAAAATACGACCTTCCTAGACTGAATCAAAAAGAACTGAAAAATCTAAATAGACCGATCAGCAGTATGAAAATTGAAACAATCATCAAAAATCTATTAAAAAGTAAAAGTCCAGGACCAGATGACTTCATCAGTGAATGTCACCAATCAAATAAGATTTAATATCTAGTCTTCTCAAACTCTTCCAAAAAATTGAAGAGAATGCAATACTTTCCAAACTCACTTTATTGAGGCCAATAACCCTGATACCAAACCTGGTAAAGATAACACAAAAAAAGAAAACTACCGACCAATATCGCTCTGGAACACAGATGCCAAAATCCCAGATAAGATAGCTAGTAAACTGAATAGCACATATTAAAAGTAGATTATACACCATGATCAAGAGAATTCATCCGCAGACACAGGGATGTTCAACATATGCAAATCAATTAATGTGATACACCATGTAAACAAACTAAAAAATAAGAATCAGGACTAGAAAAAAATGGGTAGATGGTAGAGGCTCTGTTCATCCCTCTGGCAACCAACTCAAAATTGTGTCAGAAACAAGGAGCAGCAGCAAGGAAAAATCACCTGAGATCTTGATGAACAAGCCATACAAATAGGGAGAAATCCAAGAAATCCCCCTGCAATGGCAGATGGTAGGACAGGGCGAGGACACATGACTGCCTGGTCTCAAGTGGCTGAGGAGATGGAGACTGGGACAGTGGCAGTTGCAGAAGCCTCTTAAAGGGGCCACATCCCCGAGCAGAGTTTTGCAGTGATTGACCTGCTCGCTCTGAGCACCAGTGCACATTTGGTTGTGCACAGGAGCACCAAGGACTTACAGAGAAGCATTGTCAGAGTGAGGGTTGAGGTGAGATTTGCTCTGCACAGAAGAACCAGAGGTATCCATTGTTCCCTGTTCAGCCCTCACCCTCCCAGGGTATGGACACAGCCTCTCCATAGCAGAGACATCATCAAACTGGATAACGGTGGTCACTTCACCCAGAAGATTCCTTAAAATCCCAACTCTCCCAACTCATGCACTCACCCAAGCCACATCCAGGTATATCCTAAGCAAATCAGTGCTCCTTGCTGGCAGTGCCTAGACTCACACTGGAGCCAGCTGGTCTCAGTTTCTGGTGGGGCCTTTTGAGGTAACTATAAGCACAACATCTGTGTATTGTTTGCTGAATCTTAACAGGTGGCCCTGGAGAGGTAGAGACTTGGGCCAAATTTGGCCTGCAACTGAATCCCTTTATAGGACTGTGCCGCTGGACACCTACTTCACAAATACACACTAATAAGACTGGGAGACTTAAGAGCTTTGCTTAGTACATAGAAACAGACACAGAAAGGCAGCCAAAATGGGAAGACAAAAAGGCAGAACCCATATGGGAGAATAGAACAGAGCTCCAGATATAATGGAGTCAAGTAATAAACAGATACAGAGTCAAAATACAATAAAGATACTCAATTAATTTTTGGGAAGTGTAGACAAATTCAACAAAGAGATAAAAACATAAAAATTGAAATTATGAAAGGGAACTTGTCTGAATTGAAGAATACATTTCTGAGATGAGAACTATATTAAATGGAATAAACAAACTTAATTTTAAAAAGTTAAAAAATAAATGGAATAAACAAAGTGAACAAAGAAAAAAGATCAAATGCCCTATCTAGATGATGGAAAAGCTAAGAACATGCAAGCAGAATGGCAAGAGATGAGATTCCAAGACTATAAAATAATTTAAGGAGGATATGGGACACTATTAAGGGTCCAAATATCCATCTGATTGGCATCACTGAGGAAAATAAAGATGTTGAAACAGCTGTTTGAAGAAATAATGATGGAAAACTTTCTGAACATGGTGAAGGAAATGAACATAAAAACCCAGGAAGCTCAGAGAATTCCAAAAATCAGAATCCAAAGAAGTCCATACCAAGACATAACATAGCTAAAATTCCAAAGATTAAATACAAAGAAAGAATATTAAAAGGAGCAAGAGAAAAAGAGATAATTACTTATAAGAGAACACCCATAACACTGACAGCTGATTTCTCAAAAGAAACTATGCAGGACAGAAGGGCTTGGCAAAACATATTCAACAGGATGAAGACCCAGGATCTATAACCAAGAATAATTTATCCAGCAAAGCTATCATTTAGAGTTGAAGGACAGATAAAGAGCTTCACAGACAGAAATAAGCTAAAGAAATTATCACCACCAAGCCAGAATTACAGAAAATGTTATAAGGACTTCTTCAAGAAGAAGAAGAAAAAAAAACACGTGTACCAAAAACCAGAATAAAGAATGGTAACAACTACATTCCTATTAATAAGTACCTTAAATGAAAAACAATTAAGTGCTCCTACAAAAGACAGTGTGGCTGAAAGGATTAGAAGAGAAGACCCCTACATATGAAAGAAAGAGGATGGAAAAATGCATTGCTTTGATGGACCTAGAAAATATTTAAGTCAGATGAAGACAAATATTATATGATTTCACTTATATGTGGAACCTACAAAAAACAAACTAATCAAAAACAGATTCACAAATACAGTGGACAATTGGTGATGGATGGAGGGAAGGGAGGTTTGGGGGGCTGGGAGAATGGGGTGAAGGGTTAAAGAAGTACAAATTAGTAGCTGATGGATGGTCACAGGGATGGAGAGCATGGCAGGGGAAATGCATTTAGCATTAATACATTGGTTAGGTGGAGGGTCAGAAGAGGGAGGAAGCAATTGGGGGGATCATTTTATGAACTATGTAGATGTCTAACCAATGTACTATATACTCGAAACTAATTAAAATAAAAAAATTAAAATATATAAGAATCATATGATCATATCAATAGTTATAGAAAAAACTTTTGACAAGATGCAGCATTCATTTTGATCAAAACACTAACAAAATCAGTAGAGAAGGAAAGTACCTTAACATCATAAAGGTCATGTATGACAAACCCTTACCTACCATTATTATACTTAATGGAGAAAAACTAAAAACCTTCTCTGTAAGATCAGGAACCAGGCATGGTTGTCCACTATCACCACTGTTATTCAATATAACATTGAATGTCCAAGCGAGTGCCATCAGGCAAGAGAAAGATATGAAAGGCATCCAAAGGGGAAAGGAAGAAGTCAAGCTTCCACTATTTGTGGACGATCTAATTCTCTATATACAAAACCCTAAAGACTTCACAAGAACACTACTAGTAACAATAAGCAAATATGGTAAAGTTTCTGGATAAAAAATCTATAGCATTCCTATACTCCAATAATGAAGTGTCAGAAAAGGAAGTGGAAAATATAATCCCTTTTGCAATTGTAACAAAAGAATAAAATACCTAAGAATAAATCTAACTAAATGTATAGGACCTATATGATGAAAACTATAAGACCTTATTAAAGAAATTGAAGAAGATACAAAGAAATGGAAAGATATTCCATGTTCTTGGATTGGAAGAATCAACATAGTTAAAATGACCATATTATCTAAAGAATTATATGCAGATTTAATGCAATCCCCATTAAAATCACATCTGCATTCTTGAAAGAAATAGAACAAAAAATCATCATATTTTTATGGAAACACAAAAGACTCTGGATTGCCAAAGCCACCCTGAGAAAAAAGAATGAGGCTGGAGGCATCACTCTGCCTGACTTTGAATTATACTACAAAGTGACAGTAATCAAAACAGCATAGTATTGGTAGCAAAAGAGACACACAGACCAGTGGAACAGAATCGAGAGTTCAGAAGTAAACACATATTTATATGGGCAAATAATTTTTGACAACAAAGCCAAAAACATAGTGGAGAAAGAAAAACCTCTTCAGTAAATGGTGCTGGGAAAACTGGAAAGTCACTTGCAAAAGAATGAAACTACACTGTTTTCTATTACCAAACACCAAAATTAATTCAAAATGGATTAAGAACCTGAATATAAACCTGAAACAATAAAATACATAGAAGAAACATAGAAACTAAACTCAAGGATCTTGGACTTAAAGAGCATTTTATGAATTTGACCTCAAAGACCAGGGAAGTAAATGCAAAAAATAAATGAATGGGACTACATCAAACTAAAAGGCTTCTCCTTAGCAAAAGAAACCATCAAGGTAAAGAGACAACCATCCAAATGGTAAATATATTTGCAAGCAACACCTCTGATAAAGTCCTATATCTAAAATATACAAAGAACTCATACAACTCAACAACCAAAAAAAAAAAAAAGATCCAATCAAAAAAAAAAAAAACGGGCAGAAGACCTGAACAGATACTTCTCCCAAGAAGACATACAAATGGCCAACAAATATATGAAAAGATGCTCAACATCGCTAGCTATTAGGGAAATGCAAATCAAAATCACAATGAGATACCACATAACACCTGTTGAATAGCTATAATCAACAGGACAAGTAATATCAATGTTGGAGAGGATTCAGAAAAAAGGAACCCTTATACACTGCTGGTGGGACTGAAAATTGGTACAGCCACTATGGAAAACAGTATGCAGGTTCCTCAAAAAACTAGGGATTGATTTACGATATGACCCAGCAATCTCTCTATTGGGTATTTACCCCAAAGACTTGGAAACCCGTATCTGAAAAGGTATTTGCACACCAATGTTTAGGGCAGCATTATTCATGTTGGCCAGGACATGAAAGCAGTCAAAGTGTCCTATGATGTATGATTGGCTAAAGAAGCTGTGGTACATTTATACAATGAAATATTACTCAGCCATAAGAAGAGATGAAATACTGCCATTTGCGACAACATAGGTGGACCTTGAGATAATCATACTAAATAAAATAAGCCATACAGAAAAAGGTGAAAATCACATATCACTTGTATTTGGGATATAAACCTAAAAGCAACAAATGAACAGGAGAAAAAACAGAGACTCATGGTCAAGGACAATAGACCAGGGGTTACCAGAAGGTAGGAGGGGAAGGGCAGAGGAGAAAGGTAGCCAGGAAAAAGGTGGTCAAATAGGTGGTGACAGAAAGAAATCTAACTAGGAGAGGTGAACACACAGTGTAAATCTATATATGACTTAAAGGTTACAGCTGAACCTTATTGGATTTTGTTAACCAATGACACCATTAAACAAACAAACAAATAAATAAATAAAAATAAAATAAGAGTGGGAAAGAAGCATTCTGGGTCAAGATGTGTAGAAGTTATAGGTTATGCACATCACCTCTCACAATCACACTAAAATTATAATAAAACTACAGAGCATCCAGTCAGTCACCTGAGATCTGACTGAACAGAAGCCTTACAACTAGGGACAGAAATAACAGGTCCCCTCAAACAAGTAGGAGGGGCAACAACATGAAATGGCCTGGTCCCACAATCATGTGTAGCAATTGAGAAACAGAAGGGTTATCCTCTCTGCAGAGCTCCATCCCCCACTTGAAGTGTGAGGGTTCCTGGCTCCACACTGGGCTTCCCAGCTCAGGCTTCCAGTGCTGAGAAGAGAAGTCCCCACAACTTCAGGCTGTAAAAAACAGTGGAGGTTGCAGCTGAGTGAGAGGGAGAGCTGTGGGAGTTTCAGTAATTTCTCTTAAATGGTCCACACCTGTTCTTACTTGCTGATGGACTCATTCAGTTTGGGCTCCAGCACTGTGGCAGATGCTTAACGAGAGCCAGGGACATACAGGTAAACACTGTGTTGTCAGGCTTCAGGGCGAGGTCTGGAATGGTGGTTTTCTCCTGGACAGAAGTGCTGACAGTATCCATTGTTACTTTGTAGAGAGCCCTCCCCACTCCCAGCACGCGGAAGCAGGCTGTTGCCAACAACCTAGATAAATAAGTCGCTCCACTGAGGTAATTCCCTGAGACTCTACCTCTCCCATCTTGTGGCTCACCCAAGCAACTTCCAGTGGTTTGTTCCGTACAAATGACTTGTCTTGGCTCTTACTGTGGACTTTCTTAAAACATCTCAAAGGCTCACAATACCCAAAGAAACAGCATCAGGCCTCAGCGTGCCCTGTCTCTCATGCTGCCCCATACCCCAAACTAACAGCAGCCAGGCTCAGTCCCAGGCTTGGCCTCTTGAGCCTGAAGCCCAGCATGAGTGGCATTGTTTGGTGACTCTTACCAGGTGGCCTGAAGGTGCACAGGCTGTGGCTGAACTTGGTCTGTAGTTGGATCCATCTGAGACTGTGTCACTGGGCCCCACAGGACACCTAATACATAAAACCACTCTACTAAAACCGGGAGACTTAGGAACCCTACCTTATACATAGAAATGGACACAGGGAGGCAGCCAAAATGGGAAGACAGAGAAATATATCCCATAGGAAAGAACAGAACAAAGCACCAGGAAAATAACTCAATGGCATGGAGACAAGCAATCTACCAGATGCAGAGTTCAAAACATTGGTTATAAGGATGCTCAGGGAACTTAGGGAAAGAGTAGATGAACTCATTTAGAACTTTAACAAAGATATTTTAAAAATACATACAAACAGAGATGGAAATTTAAAAGGGAACCAGTCATAAATGAAGAATATGATATCTGAGATGAAGAGAACATTAGAGGGAACCAACAGAATGGATGAACCGGAGTATAGAATCACTGTTATAGATGAAGGGATAGTAGAGGACACCCAATCAGAGCAGCAACAACAACAACAACAAAAGAATTAAAAAAAAGAATGAGGATAGTTTAAGGAGCTTCTGGGACAACATCAAATATAACAACACTTGCATTATAGGGGTACCAGAAGAAGAGAATAGAGAGCAAGAAATTGAAAACCTATTTGAAGAAATAATGACAGAGAATTTCTCTACCCTGTTGAAGGAAATAGTCATACAACCCCAGAAAGTTCAGAGAGTCTCAAACAAGATGAACCCATAGAGGCTCACACAGAGACACATAATCATTAAATTGCCAAAGGTTAAATACAAAAAGAGAATCTTAAAAACAGCAGGAGAAAAGCAATTAGTTATCTACAAGGGAGCTCCCATAAGACTGTCAGCTGATTTCTCAATAGAAATTTTGCAAGCCAGAAGGGGTTGACAGGAAATATTTAAAGTGATGAGAACCCAGCACCTACAACCAAGATTACTCTCTCCAGCAAAGTTATCATTTGGAATTGAAGGACAGACAATGAGCTTCCCAGACAAGAAAAAGCTAAAGGAGTTCATCACTATCGAGGCAATATTACAAGAAATGTTAAAAGGACTTCTTTAAGAAGAAGGAACAAATATATATCAAAAACAAGAATAAAGTGACAATAACTATGTACCTATCGATGAGTACTGCAAATGAAAAAGAATTAAATGCTCCAATCAAAAGATAGAATAACTGAATGGATAACAAAATAAGACTCTTACATATGCTGCCTGTAAGAGACTCACTTCAGATTAAAAGATATACAGGACAAAAGTAATGGGATAAAAATGATATTTTATATTTGACCTAGAGGATAGTGTGCTGAGTGGAGTTAAGTCAGATAGATGAAGATAGATGATATGTGATTTCATGTACATGTAGAATCTAAAGTATAAACTAAACAAACAAACAAAAAAACTTGTAGATACAAAGAACATTTTAACATTTTGAGGTTTATCAGATGGGAGAGGGGTTGGGGGGGTAGATGAAAAGGGGGGAAGAGATTAAGAAGTACAAATTGGTAGTTATAAAATAGTCATGGGGATATAATGTATAGCGTAGGACATCAATACCCAACCTTTTTGACACCAGGAACCGGTTTTGCGGAAGACAGTTTTTGCACAGACTGGGAAGGGAAGGGAAGGGGCTGGTTACAGGATGATTCAAGTGCATTACGTTTTATTATGCACTTTATCTTATTATTATTACATTATAATATATTTAATATATATATGAAATAATTATACGGCTCAACATAATGCAGAATCAGATGCCACCAGATGCAGCTGTACAGTTGAACTACATCAACTCACTTGCCACTATAAAGCCTACTACCAGATGTTTGTTGTCTTTTGTCACTCACTGATAGGGTTTTGACATGAGTCTGCATGCAATTGATTTATTATGGTCTCTGAACAGTCAAACCTCTCTGCTAATGTCAATTTGTATCTGCAGCCGCTCTCTAGTGCTAGCATCACTGCCTCAGCTCCACCTCAGATCATCAGGCATTAGATTCTCATAAAGAGAGAGCAACCTAAATCCCTTGCATGCACTGTTCACAATAGGGTTCACACTCATATGAGAATCTAATGCCTGGTGATCTGAGGTGGAGCTGAGGTGGTGATGCTAGAGCTGGGGAGCTACTGCAAATACAGAAAAAGCTGCACTCACTTGCCCATCACTCACATCGTGCTGTACAACCTAACAGGCTGTGGACTGATACCAGTTCATGGCCCAGGGGTTTGGGACCTCTGGCATAAGGAATATAGTCAATAATATTATAATAACTATGTACAATGTGAGAGGGGTACTAGGCTATATAGATGTCTAATCATTATGTTGTACACCTGAAACTAATATAATACTGTATGCCAACTATAATTGAAAAATAAAAAAAATATATATATTATTATTATTTTAAAATAGGGAAAATAAAGAAAAGAGCGAAGGTAGGGAAAAAAACAGTGGAATCACTTTAAACAAGCTGCTAAATTATTAACATAATGAAGTTTGAGGCATGAGGAAACTTCTTTTCTTTGGCTTAACTAGACTGGGAATTTTTAACTTTTGAACTTTCCAGTCCTATGTCAATACCCCAACATTTATCTACAGGAGATAACTCTCTGACTACCTGATAAAGGACCAGACCACCTGACCACCATCTTCCAGACAACCTGACATCTAACTGATAACTGTCTTGGACAAATCCTAGGGCTAAGAATGCAGTACTGATTATTCTCAAGGATATGATTTTTTCTATGAGTACTCCTAACTTTTTTTTTTTTCTGTTTGGAATACTTCTGGGTTTCTGCTTTTCTGTGTTTCCATTTGGCAGACTCTAAGACCCTGTAATAGCGAATGCAGTTAGCATTAATACATTGGCTAGGTTGAAAACCAGAGGAGAGAAGGAGCAATTAGGGGGACTGTTTTTATAAAATATATAAATGTCTAACCAATGTACTGTATACTTGAAACTAAAAAGGAAAAAGGGCCCTTTAATTGATATTTGTCATTTGTTTTTAACCAAAGCCTTCTGACTCTTTTTGAGCATATTCAACAGTGGCAACCCATGGCTTTCAGGATAAGAACCTTCTCATTCAGCAACAGGCCTCCATCTGCTTCTATAGTATTGGAGTCGATCTTCATTATTCTTGAATTTCATATTTGCAAATTCACCTTTTTGCTAACATTTATTTCTAACTTCAAAATTAATACTTGTGGCACTTCCATCATCATTCAAAACATGTGCAGAAGCCTGGGAGGATTTGACTTACTCAACACCCAGGTTCCCAGGAGAGCACTAATAAGATGCTTTTTTGCCTTCTTGTTCCATTTTCCTACCATAAACAAGTGTTCTAATAAAAATAAAAAAAATAAAAATACAAAACAAGTGTTCGTTTTTGGTCTATTTAGTGTCATGTTTTTCACATAATTGTGCTTGTGCTTTTTTTCCTTTCACTATTTAAAATGGCCTCCACACATAATGCTTAAGTGCTATCCAATGAACCTTAGGGCAAGAAGGATGTAAAGTGCCTTAAAAAGAATACATGTGTTAGAGAAGCTCTGTTCAGATGCAACTTGTAGTGTTGCCGCTCTGAGTTCACTGTTAATGAATTAACAAAACAGCCATTTAGAGAAAAAAAAGAGGAAATTTACCAATCTGTACATGAGGCTCCTCAGGAAAGTGCTAAACTAACACCCATAGTGCATGATGAAACCATGGAAAAGATGGAAAAGTGGCTAAATTTGTGAATTTGAGAGACAACAGCCATTTAAAAAAAGGTGTAGTGAGAAGTGTTGTTGTGAGGAAAGTTAAAGAAAATTATGGCCAGGAAAATATTAAACACTTCTTGGCTAGTGTTCTTACATTTTAAAAGGCAATAACATGGTGTGAAAAAAATTATACTTGCAGGAGAGGCAGGTTCTGCAGATCAAGAGGCTTTGAAAGAATTTTTAAAATACCTGTTAAGTGTTATGTATGAAAGTGTTGTGTGGACAAGCAGGTGTCCAGTGCTGATGGGACCATTTTATTTTAAAAGGATGCTGACAAACCTATATGCAGATATGGCATTTTGGTTGACAAAAATGTTATGACCATAGTCCCCAAGAGTCTAACCCTGTGTTTCCCCAGGAGCTATGATTCAGTATTCACCAAATCAGGGTTCACAGTAAGTTCTTAAAACAAAACAGAAGATGACTAGGGCTAACAATGAGAACTGACCATGATTCCCACTATTTGACTCTAGGTCCTAGTCCCACTGCACTCTTTGTAGTTGCCTGAAATGCTTTTCTTAAGCTGCCCTCTCTTTATCTCTATCTAGTCACCTAGATACATTTTTAAACCTTACACCGGCCAGTTCTAGGAAATCTCTCTAGATTTTGCCCATAGGGCAACTGAAATACTCCTCTTCTATGCTTGTCCTCACACACATGTGTGTGAGTGTGTATACACAATAACTAGTGGGTGACAAATACTAACACACCAAGATAATTTTTAGGTAGCACTTCTTTTTTAATTAACATGTGGTATGACATATTTGATTGATTTTGTTTCTATGTTCTTGTTAACCTTGAAAATAAAAGCCGATGTGAGAAGAAACAAGTGTTTGAGATAAAAAAATAAAATGGAATTCAGAGGCATAGATTCAGGCAGAAACCCTAATTATATTCTGATTATGTGGTGAAGGCAAGGGTTTTTTATGAAAAAAGTAAAGCAAACAATTTAATGAATAGAAGTAAGAAGTTTCTATTGGTGCTAACAAGCTAGGTTACTCTTTAGCTGTACATGACTTGTTACTGATTCTAAAGAATGTCTGTTATCATCATTTGTCCTTGTGGTTAGAACGTTCACTTTCCTGTTAGCTTTACAAACACTTGTTTGTAAGATAATGTCGGTTTGGCCTAGTCCAAAGGTCATTTTGCCCCGTTCAAACATTCCAAAGTTTCAAGGAGTAAGACTTGTAAGTCAATTTCTCTGCAATGGCTGCTCTAGCTCTGTTTTAAAATAGCTCCGCTTATGTAAATTTTCTTGTTCTTGTACTCAGTACAGTATGTGGACCCACAGGGAGGATCAGTAAAGATTTTCTGGGGAAAAAAAGCATAAAATTTGGCAATGTTTATTCATTCTACCTAATTGAAGTTCCTTAGGAAATAAATTTTTAATAATTTTTAATTAACTTATTACATTAACAGCTTGTTCCTTTAAATATGTTAAACAATTCCTCAGCCTCTCTTTCTTTAATTAGAGCTACCTACAATAAAATTTTCTGATGAAAATAAACTTTAGGCCAAATGGTATAATTAGAAATTTGGAACAAGCAGTCTGAATTAATGATTGTTTAGTATGCTCAGTATAATTCTAGAATATTAGAAGCAAAGAAGTTTTAATTTAATGTTAATTAGGTTCTTCTAGGTTAGCTAAAGAGACAGGAAGAGAAAGAATAAAAAGTGCCCTCACCAGGCTACATGGGGCCTAATATTCTGGTCATTCACAGATAGCCATGGTCAGTTGTTCTGATAGCAACTATGAAAGCGACCAGCCTGCTGTCTTCACAGAAGCGGGCCTTTGCTTCTTCCAGAGCTAGGTCTGCTATCATGGAGACTTGGTGGCTCCAGCCACTGCTTGGTCAGGCTTATCCTGACTGTGGCTATTCTCTCTGCCTGTCTTACATTTCTATTCAGACTGACAAGTGATGATGGTCTCTACAAGTCTCAAATTTAAAATCCCACAAAGAAAGGATGTAATTGCTTCAGAGTTATCCTTCCTGCTGGGCAGAGATCTTGCTTCAGTCTACTTCCTGCCATAGAGGAGACACCCTGTAAATGAGGTGCCATTGGGGCCAGCCCTCCTCCTTTGGCAGGATGGTGAGAGAAAGCACAGCCACTTTCTCAGTTCTATGGTTGTGGGATACACCCAAGTTACACTTCTAAGGACTCCCATCTGAGTCAACAAAGGCAGAAACTGAAGCCTGAAAAGTTAGGTGGATCATTCTGAGGAGGGACCGTTTAAAGTCCAATAAGATCAAGGTCCTGAAGAATATCATCTTCTCAATCTTGAGAAGGCTTACTTGCCTGGCTTATTTCTTTTGACCTGCTTGAAATGTTTTGGTTAAGCCTACAAAGCCTGGATTAACACATCATATTTATAAACTACATAACATTAATCAATATACATAAATAAAAAATGGCCATGTCTCGTCCATTACAAGTGCTTATAGTTAAAATTTAAGGTCGTCTGGTATTACTAGAACACATTATCTTGTTTTATGTCCCTAAATTTAAATAAATTGCTGCTTTAAATATGTGACACTGAAAGGAAAAATAATATGAGGCATCCCAGATATTGTAGTTATGTAGAAATTATTATTATTGTTTTGTTTAAGAAGTCTAAAGAAAGACACTATGGAAAGCATTACTCATTTGTTAATATTTGTTGAGAACCAGCTGTGTCCCAGTCAGTGTTGTAGTCCTGGAAAAGGATAACTATGTATTTCTGTAATCCCTATATCGTACACCTGAAACCAATATGATATTGCATGTTCAGTGTGCTAAAACAAAAATGATTAAAGCTCTGTTAACAAACGAACACACACATCACAACCCAAACTCGTTATTATAAAAAAGAACAAAATGAGAACAGGCGGCAAGACATGTTGAGAGAAGCCAAATTGTGAAAGCCGGCCATTTCAAGAATTCAACAGGAGGGATTCAAACTGCAGGGAGTCCAGGACACCCACACCAGCCGCCTACCCAGCCTGATGACATCCCCAGCCACCATGGATCGCTTCTTGGCCTGGGGCAAGGCAGCGATCGCTTGGGAGCTCCCGGCCAGCAAGGCGCGATCCGGGAACCACAAAGAGGACTCAGAAATTTCTGTGTCAGGCGGCAGCTTGAAGAGGGGTGACAGACGGGCCTCCTCCCACCGCAACCCCCACTCCCTAGCCACCTCCCACATGCACACACGTGCAACTCGGATGTGAGCAGCCTGCCTGGGCTTCCCAGGGCAGCCCTAGCTGTCCCCCCACCCCACCCCACCCTCACGCGGAGAACTTAGAAAAACTTCTGGCAGCCAGCGGCTGTGAAACCGAAAACCAGGCAAGGATGAATGAGACAGCAAAGAACGAATGAATCTTTTCCCTTCCTTTCCTCCTTCCTTCTCTCCTTCCCTTTTCTTTTCTTTTCTCTCCTTCCCTTTTTTCTTTTCTTTTCTTTTCTTTTCTTTTCTTTTCTTTTCTTTTCTTTTCTTTTCTTTTCTTTTTTCTCTCTTTCTTCTTTCCTTTTTCTTTTCTTTTTAACTCTGTCGTTTCCAGCGGAGGGAGGTCTTTCTGAGACTTGGAAACAAAGCCCCAAAGCCACTGGGCAGCGACCAATGGCCACCAAAACCCAAAACATTTTCAAGAAATCCGTGCATGGGCCACAACCAAGGCCAGAGACAAAGCAAATGGGTTCAGGGTCCATCGGAGCTGACGTCAGTGGTGGATTTCAGCTCAACTTACTGTAACGACAACGACAATCATGTCAACCACGACCCCAAAATGTAAAGTGGATGGGGTGGGGAGTGGGGAGCACAGAAAGCCATTCATTAAATG
This sequence comes from Eonycteris spelaea, assembly GCA_003508835.1. NCBI lineage: Eukaryota > Metazoa > Chordata > Mammalia > Chiroptera > Pteropodidae > Eonycteris > Eonycteris spelaea. The sequence continues at coordinate 128,622 of PUFA01000605.1, read as the reverse complement.
AATCCAATTGCAGTCCCCACAGTCAGTCCTGTGTCCACAGCCTCTCACAGGGTGGCGCTTTTGTCACACCCAAGCTCAGCTACCTTCTGATCCCATCAGAACCCTTCACACCTAGCATCTGCACTTTTTACATTTCTATGCCATTTCGCCTCTCCTTGACAACGTTCCCTTTGGATTATCCCTAGTGGTGAAGAGACAAGTAGGCAAGTACGTGGCTTGACCACAAACGTACTTGGCTCTGGTGGTGGTGGTGGTGGTGGTGGTGTGGTGGTGGTGGTGGTGTGTGTGTGTGTGTGTGTGTGTGTGTGTGTGTGTGTGTGTGTGTATGTGAGAGAGAGAGTGTGTGAGTGGGGTGAGGGAGGAGGAGAGGGACAGGGGGAGAGGGAGATGAAGAGAGGGGCATCTAGGTAACAGATATGCCTGGAGCAATCCCTGGCAGGGTATGAAGGAAGATTGGTTAATCCTCTTGACCTGCAGTTGCTATTTATATACTGATCACTGACGTAACAGGCCCCAAGGAGCTTTGTACTTCATACAGATACAGTGAATAAACTATAGGATGTTGGTCAATGTGAAAAAGCAAATCACGAGATGGCCTCTCCGTCAAATGTCTAATGGGAATAGGCCAATGAAACATCCAAAGGTAAAGCTCGCATGTGAGCTAGCAAGCAAAAGTAAATTGAGAAAACCTTGAAATGGAGGACACCCTCTGGGTAAAACGGAAAACTAGAACACACTTTGCGAAGGAGGTGGCTGTGTGGCTGTGTGTGTGTGTGTGTGTGTGTGTGTGTGTGTGTGTGTGAGCAATCTCAGGAAATTTTGAGATCTAGGGCCAGGCCAAGAGATTTTAAGACTTGGCCTCAAAACTGTGATCCAGAAGAAGAAACAGAGACATAGAGAGTTGTCAAAATTAGAAAACAAAGCTCTGCAAAACACCCTTTGAAGAGGGTGAAGTGATCAATGAAAGAGGTACTCTCAAACCACAGCAGTGGTTTGGTCTTAAAGAAAAAATAAATGGAGAAGAGATGGAAGGGAAGGGAAGGGAAGGGGAAGGGAAGGGAAGGGAAGGGAAGGGAAGGGGAAGGGAAGGGAAGGGAAGGGAAGGAGAAGGGAAGAGGGAAAGGGAAGGAAAGGGAAGGAAAGGAAAGAGAGAGACAGAGAGAGAGAGAGGGGGGGGAGAGGAGAGAGAGAGAGAGAGAGAGAGAGAGAGAGAGAGAGAGAGAGAGAGAGCTCGTAGACGCGTGGGGCGCACCAGCTGCGGAAGCAACTGACACAGCGATTCATGGAAAATGGCTGCTCAGGATTCCCGCTTCTGTCTCTCGCATTTTTCTCAAGGAAGCAGAACTCAAGTCGCAGAGAAGGGATGGGAGGCGGGAGAATGGTTTTCTTTAGGTTTCAGAGGTTGGCCCACAGTGGGGAGGACAGCGAGTGGGAGGGAGGAGACGAGGACGGACCTAACAAGGGTTCATTTTCGGACCCGTGGTCCAGGCTTCCTCTCCCGCGTTCGGGTCGGGAAGCACAAGGGAAAGGCAGCGTGTCCTTCTCGAGCCCCTGCTCTTTTCCCGAGTGCCATGATTTCCAAATCATCAGTGGGCCACCGCCGCGGTCTATTTCACGGCGATGTATTCCGGTGTTCTTCCCTCTCATGGGGGAAACTGCCGTCTCCCTAGTTTCCCCCAACAACCAAAAGGAGCAGGTGTCCCGCGGCAGTCTACGTGGATCACAGACACTATACCTCCTTTGAAAATGGTTTCTGTGAGAACATGCGATCCCTTCCAAGACATTGGACAGGTGAGTCTAGGATTTCCATCAGAAAAAGCGATCCTGCCTGACCACCACTGGACATTTGGAAAAGGGAGAAGGTGGGCTCTCAGACTCGGTAGCATGTAGAAAATCCAGAAACTGTTCCATCTGAAAGGCTCATCGGGGTCATGGATGAAACCTTATAAAGGGAAGGAAGCACCTGAAACATGCAGAGAAACACGACCGAGTCTTGAAAATCCTTCTGCTCGGTGAAAGGAGCCCAGTCGTCCCAAAACGACAGAGTGTACAATAGATATATAGGATTTCATTGATAGGAGATAGGCAGAAGAGTCAAATCTTAGAGGGAGAAAGCAGATGAGTCAGGGGAAGGGGGGAAAGGTTCTTGGGGGGGATTGAGATGTGGGGCTGCCTTTTTGAAATGACGGATATGTTCTGGAAATTGAGGTGATAGGTGCACAGCTTTGCGTTGAGACCGCAGAAACCCAGTGAATTGTAAATTTTTAAACGGATGGGTTTTATAGTGTGTGGAACTATATATCTCAATGTTAAAAGTGAGTGACAACAAAATTTAAAAACATAGGAAGGAGGATCATTCAGATTGGTCTGCCTTCCTGTTTGCTTCCCTGCCTGCCTACATTAAATACATACCTACATAAACTACAAGGGGCAGGGGGAGGAAGAAGACCAGAGAAAGCTAAGGAGCTAACTAGTTAGTTCATGAGTAGTATCAACTTTATTTGACTCATTTCATCTTCATTTTCTTTTTCTTTACCTTTATTTTTCCTATTACCTTAAAATTATTTCTGCCTGAACAAAACAATCTCCATGGAGATGAAATAAAGACCACCCACAGGAAACAAAGCAAGAGATACTTATTGACAGTGAGAGTCAGTTGCGAGTAGGCTGCTGGCCACCACCACCTGCATTTGGCAGAAACGACTCAAATTCGAAGGCAGGGAGAGGGACCGGGAGAGGCTTTGGAGCAGGCTGCCATGGTGTGGGTAAGCTGGAGGTGGACTGTCTAGAAGTCAAGGGGGCCTCCCACATAGTGGATTGTGCATGCCACCATCGTCCAGAGAAAACTTCCCTAGCCTCAGAAGGGATCTGGTGGACTGAAGAGAACAAGCGGGCTCCCGGCGGAAGAGCCCAAACCACACCTCTGCAGTGACTGACCCTCCCAAAGCTCAGGGTCAGGCCATATCAGGGCTGGACCTAGAGGTCATTAGGCTGAGGGAAATCCATCAGACAGAAGAAAAGAAATACCATAGAATTTCACTGGTTTGTGGAATCTAAAGAACAAAAAGAACAAACAAATCTAAAACAGACTCACGAAGACAGAGGACAAAGCTGGGGGCAGCCAGAGGGGAGGGGGAAGTGTGTTGGGGGGCTGACAAAATGGGGCAAAAGGTTCAAGAAGTACAAATGCGTAGCTGATTGATGGTCATGGGGATGGGGAGCTCAGCATGAGGAAGGCAGTTACTTAGCATTCACAGATAGACTCAGTGAAGAGCCAGAGGAGATGAAAGAGCCATTGGGGGGATTGTTTGTTTTCTGGATCAACAATAAATGAAGAGGAATTTTCACTCAAAAGGCTAACCTTATAATCAGCTCTTTGTTCTGCTTTTGTAGATATGCTTGCTGCATAGACCAGAGGGCAGCGTGACCTTGACATTAACTAAAGACTCATCCTCCCTTTTGTTTGTTCTGTCTAAACAACAAATGTAACTGCTTGCAACCCATAGCAACTCCTGTGCTTTGTAACCATATGAGGACAAATTAACCAATCAGCCCATGACAAATAAGCCCTATATGAGCAAAGTTGCAACAAGCTTGGGGCCCAGATCTTCAGAGCGCTAGCTCCTCTGGGGCCTCTGGCATAATAAACCAGAGTTCTCCAACTCTCCAAGTGATGCTTGCTTCATCACCACTCTGATTTTTGCAATGTTTCTGCAACATAGAAATGTCTAACCCATTTACTGGATACTTGAAACTAAAATGATAAAATTTAAGGTTGGGGAGGAAGGTCAGGACAGAACCAAAGAGCTTCCCTCATCTTCTGTCACCCAAACCAGAGAAGCAGCCTGCACTGACAAATTCCCATCTCAGATCCAAGAGGGGGAAGAGATTATGTGGGATCATATGCTCCACAGCCATTCGCATGATCCAAGTCATGTAACCTGGCACTTTCATGTCTATGAAAAGACGTGATGAGAGATGGAAGGTCCTACACTACCATCCACCTGTAGACCGCCCTCTTTTTGCCCTCCCTTGCCCGTGCATCCCCATCTTCTACGTTCCCTCCCCACAATCGAGGAAACAGCCATCTATTTGACCCGTTCGGAGGCTGCCAAGGTGGCTAGCCACCAGGCAGGAGGCATCCAGCACTGGTGGGCCCCGACGGCAAGCTAGGCACCTGGGATCTGCAGGGCAATGGGCAAGGGTGCTACCAGTCTCATCTCTGCCCTGAGTGTCCAGGTCACTGATATTCATGCTCTCAACCCAGGTCTTTTGACTGATTGAGAAGTGAACATGAGTCACTTTTTCCTGATTCTGCTACTCCTGGAGCTTCTTCTCTGTCTCTGGCTCTGTCCTTGCTTGGCTCTTCTGCAAACTGAACCCCGCCAGGTCCAAGGAACTTGGAAAATCCAGAAGAGAGCACTGGGCAAAAAGAGATGACTAGAATGAGGGTCTGCTTCTCTGAGCCCTGAGACTGTTCTGAGTTACCCAATCAAACATTCCTTGGAGGCAGAATGAGCTGTCAGTTGATCACAGCAATGTACATCCAATTGATTAGAGCCAGGCAGGGGGCTCTCTTCTCCTTCTTTGCTTTACAGTGTATTCCCATGACAAAGCAGCCCCACTCTTTTTCCAGATACCTCATTCCATTTTCCTTCTAATTTAAGCTTCCAGGTCCACAACCGGAACCCTTTCACCTTCTACAGCCTATTGGAAGCCCATTTCCAGCTTCCTCCATGTCCCCATACTCTCTTGCTGACAATTCTACTGCCCTCCCTTCTCCCATTTGACCAGTGTCCTTACATCCCTCTCCACAGCCATGATCCTCACCTACCTAATCCAACACAAGTGGCCCATTCTCCCCATCCCCCTTCCTCAACCTGGACAGTCTGTTTGTCCACATCAGGGCTTTTGACCACCAGCAAGTGCACTGATCCTGGTACATTGGTGGCTGTCAAGACACTGTCCAGCCAGGCTGGGGCAGCCTGGGACTGGATTCTGGGGCAGAGGGTTGGTTAATATTTTATTAGACCTGGGCAGCACCTCAGAAGACGAGACCCCATGTACCCTCTGTCAGTCATGCTGTGAGGCACAGACCCTTTCCTCCTGAGTCCAGGAAGTCAAAGGGCTGAGAAGACCAAGTTAGACCCAGGAGTGTAGGGCACAGAAGAGAAAGGCCTCTGAAGTCCTTGAGAGCCCGGCTGGGAAGCCTCTTAGACATTGAGGGCCTTCATGTGTCTATATCAAATAGGCACAGCCATGGCTTGACTCAATTTTCCAGGCCAGTTGTGGGTGTGGTGGACTTGTTTCATGTTCCTCAATCTCATCTCTAAAGAACTGAGTTCAAATAGGTTTTTGGCTGGGAGTTTACAGTGCTCCTCTGTGTGTGTGTGTGTGTGTGTGTGTGTGTGTGTGTGTGTGTGTGTATGTGTGTGTGTGTGTGTGTGTGTGTGTGTGTGTGTGACAAAGATATGACTGTGTGATATCTAGGCAGGTGGAAGTATGTGAGTGCCCTTGTGTGTGTGCCTGGGTGAACATTTCTATGAGTGTTGGCGCATGGTATCACTTGTATTTAATGATGTAGGTGTATTGTGCTTCCACTTTAGTGGGAGTGCAAAACAGTATGAGAGCCTAAAGAAATGTTGGGGGAATCGATGTCTGATAGAGTAAGTGAGTGTGTGAAATATGTCCCCCAGAAATATCTGTCAACATTTGTTTGGGCCTGAGTGTGAAGGCAGGGTGTCCAAAAGGAGGAGAATCTTCTCAGTCACATGATAATAATTTCCAGGGTGACAGATGATTGTTGGACCCCTGGCGGCAAAAACTTTGTATGGAGCCGTCTTGTCCAAGTGGACACACCCAAGCCCAAAATCATTAGAATGGAGCTTCATGTTCTGCCTCCCATAACCATTGGGTGGCCTATAGCCTGCTCAGCCAGGCATCCAGGTCAGGACCATAGTCTCCTGTCCTGAGGAGGTGGCTGACATACTCAGTATCGGGACCAAGGCAGGCCCAGTACACCTGAGGCCACAGCTCAGCCTAGGGCCCAGATGGCTGAGGAAGGTGCCTGGCTGTGGCATCTCTCAGATATTTTCTTCCATAGTGAGTTGAGAACCTTTCATTTGCTCCAAGGTTACCTTGGACTTCATCCTTTCCTTTTTTGCTTCATGTATGGAATTTCTGGTGATCGTGAGAAATGGTATGAGAGGTGACCCACATTTCTGGTGTCTGCCCTTAAATTTTGTGGATTCCAGACAAGTCAGTAGTATGCCCAGAGACTTTGCAGCACCCGGCAGCCACAAGCTGATTCTTTGGCATCATTCTCCCTCCTCCATACCCATTTTCGTTTGATGTCTGAAATGAATTAACCCAATGATCCATTTCAGAGGTTTTGCCTTGGGGAATGCCTCACATCCAGTACCATCACTTAAGGAATCCGAATTGCTTCTCAGGAGTGATGATGATAGCATTTCAGAAAGAGGGAATCACCTAGACAGGGCAGGAATATGAAAAGTGGGCATCCACCTGGGTCCCCGGGAGAACTTATTTAGCCCAAGGCCAGCAGAACAAATGGCTCCCAAGTACCTTTTGTTCTCAACAAGGTTGTTCATTGTTCCCCAAGGTTAAATCTTGTGAAAGCTATTGAGAAAGGGGCCAGGGTGTCCCTCTATCAGCAGCGTCACAGCCTTGTTTTCATTTCCCTATTTCTCTCTTCCCTGTTCCAGAACGGATTACCCTGTCCCCTTTCTGACTCTTGAGGAGCTAACTTCTCAAAAATAGTTGAACACTACCTTTTGGAGTCCCTCTCATTTTCAAAACACAGGAGGAAGGTGACAGACAAGGTATCAGGAAACACTGAGGCATCAGGACTGCAGCTCCATTTCAAACAGCACTCAGGTGACTCCAATAGTCTTTGCTAGGTGGCCCTGTGACAAGATGGAAAATGATCTCATGGAATCAAAACAACTTTCCAGTGTGTCCAGAAATCCCTTGTCATGAGAATGCCAGACTAGGGTTTGGTGCCTCCAAACCTGGCGTTCTGTCCATTAGACACAATGAAACAGAGCAATGATACATGGCTTAGCAACCTTAGCCACATGTCAGGGGCACTGCCTTCTATTTCAAATTGGTCACCTGTGTGGGGTGCTCAGCACCTGGTGCCTAGTGTGTCACCATCTCCCAAAGGCTGAGACCCTTTACACACATGCCATTCTCCCCCTACTGCCCTTAGGCTCTGAATAACATGAGGCTCTGAGTTGGCTTTTATTTGTTTGCTTGTGGGTGTTTTGCTCTCTTTTCAAGTCTATATGGGAGCATAATTATAGGGGCCCTTTTCCTTGCGGTCTGACAGATCTCTTCCCTTGATAGGTAGGGGGACTGCAAAAGGGCCAGTCACAAAATTAATGGGTTAGTTTAGGAGCTCCTAACAGGCAGAGGCCTGAGATCCAGGAGGAATGCAGCTGCAAAATTCCCATGTATGTCCGATGTCCTCTCATCTCCGGACTAAACACTCGTAGCTGGACTGACCACTGGCCCAAATGGGAGAGCTTGTGGCATTTGAGCAAATAGAATGCAGATGTGACCATGATTAGGGAGGCTAAGAATTTCTTGCGTGGCAGTGGGGGCTGGTCTCCCAGAAGGCTGGCAGCTAATGGCTAATTCCCTGGTAGAAGACAGAGCAAGTATCCTGAGCCTTGATTCTCCTGGGGTCTCCAGAAGCACCGAGGCCTGTGGAGAGTGGATAGCTGGTCCCTCTGGTCTGCCCTGAGCTGAGGCTGGGGAGGAGTTGGTGAGACACAATGGTGGCCGCTCCGGGAGGGGTCTGCTATTGATAGAGCCCTGACCTGTCATTTTCTGTTCAGGACACACAAATGACACACTCACAGTGAAATGAGGTCACTGCCAATGGCCTGGTTGAGGCTGTTATCACCATCCACCCACCAGCATGGTGGTAGGGATGAAGTCACAACTTCTCAGAGAAGGCCCAGGACAATAGCTAGCCTGGTTATGTTGAATGCCCTGGGTGCCAGGCCTAAAAAGAGCCTGAAATTGGGAGGTCAGGGAGTCACTGCCCTGCTCCCACCCAGAAAACCAGCCCCCGAGTAAACTCCTATAGGTCTGAACCACAGAGAGCATGGGTGCTGCCTGTCTCACCCCTGCCCTGATCATCCAGGTCAGTGATATTGATCCTCTCACCTCAGACTGCTTGACTGATCCAGATGTGAATACAAGCCACTTATTCTTAACTCCCATTCCCCTCTGCCCCTAGAGCTTCTTCTCTTTCTCTTTCTCTGTCCTCGCATGGCTCTCCTGTAAACTGTTCGCCACCTGGGCCAGGGCATTTGGATACCATAGAGTGGAGTTCTGGGCAGGAAGGGGGGACTGGACAGGGGTTCAGCTTTTCTGGGCCCATGATTGGCACAGGAGAGTTGCCCAATCAATGCTCCTTGGAGGCAGGATGAGCTGTCAATTAATTACTGCTGTTGTCCATCGAATTGATTAGAGCCATGCAGGGGGCTCTCTCTTCCTTCTTTCCTCCACTGTGTCTTCCCATGACACAGAAGCCTCATTCTTTTTCCAGACATCCCATTCCATTTTTCTTTTACTCTCAGCTTTCAAGTCCACTCCTGGCACCCTTCCACCTTCTTTGGCATCCAGGCAGCCCATTCCCATCCTCCTCCACATTTATGTAGTCCTTTGCTGACAATTCTACCGCCCTCCCTTCTCCCATGTGACCAACGTCCTTATCTCCTCTCCACAGCCATGATCCTCACCTACCTGATCCAACACAAGCAGCCCATTCTCCCACTCCCCTACCCCCTACTCTGCACAGTCTGTTTGTCCACAGCAGAGCTTTGGACTGCCAGCGAGCACACTGATCCTGGGATGTTGGCTGCTTCAAGCCCATTGCCCAGACAAGTTGGAGCAGCTAGGGACTGGGTCCTGGGGGCAGAAGGTTGGTTAATATTTTATTAGGCCTGAGCAGCACCTCAGAACGTGTGACTCCATGTCCCCTCCACCATCCATGCTGCCAGGCACAGTCCCTTTCCTCCTGAGGCCAGGAAGTCAATGTGCTGAGGAGACCGAGCTAGGCCCAGGTATACAGAATGCAGAAGAGAAAGGCTTCTGGAGGCCTTAAGAGCATGACTGGGAAGCCTCTTTTACTGTCAGGGGGGCAGTTTTCATGTTTCTATATCCCCAAGGCACAGCCATGGCTTCCCTCATTATTCCAGCTATCTGTGGGTGTGATTAACTAGTTTTACTTTCCTGAATCTCTAAAGAACTGAGTTCAAATAGGTTTTTGGCTGGGAATTTACAGTGTCTCTGTGCATATGTGTCTGTATGTGTTTGTCTGTGTCTGTGTGTGTGCTGCAGAAATGTTGCAAAATTAGATCAGCCAGAAACCAAGCACGACATAGAGAGTTGGAGAACTGGGGTTCATCACACTGGTGGTACTAGAAGAGCTAGCGCTCTGAAGATCTTGTCCCCAAGCTCAGGGGCAATTTTGCTTTTATATCTGTGCTATCACAGTTGTCATGGGCTATGGGCAGTTAAGAGCATGAGATTTTTGAACAGGAATTTAGGTAATACATCTGTTATAGAAACAGAACAATCATAGGGGAGGATGAGTCTTCAGTTGATCTCAAGATCACTCTACCCTTCAGCCTATGCAGCAAGCCTGTCCATAGAAGCAGGACAATGAGCTGATTATAAGGTTAGCCATTTGAGTGCAAAATTCCTCTTCAATCCACCCTTTTGATGCCCTTTAAATTCTTATAGGGCATCAACCTCCTGATCTTCCTGGCCTAGCGTCTGGTCCGGATGTCACAACCATCTATAACTTTATGGATTCTAGGCATGAGGGGGCAAACTTGACAAGACAGTTCAGGATACAGAGACCAAATAAGAGAATGATGAAGAGCATGAGGAGAGGACCTGTAAGTTGGAGATACCAGGATCTCCAAATCCATATTCTCTACCAGGACCCCCATGACTCATTTAACTCATTTAACTGTTGGCAGATTTTCGAGGCTCTTGGCTGCAACTCTATAACAAATTGATTAACATAAAAACAACATTTTTCTTCTAAAAATAAGCATTACCCTCCTTTTTTGCCCATTAAAAGATCAAGTCACCTATGATTTTGTAAGACTACTCCTGCTAAGGAATCTATTTGGTTTTGTAAAGTGACAATGGTTTTGGATATGTCTTCTAAGCTGTCAAATAGGTCCTTAGATATGCTCTGGTAATAAGACAGGGAGGAGGCTAAGATGGCTGTGCCAGTGCCTACCCCTGCAGTGATTCTAAGGCCTATAAGAAGGGTAATAAATTGTATTATTCATTTGGTTCTTTTGTGTGTTAGAGGGAAGGTCATAGACTGGTATTTGGGAGAGGTGTTTATTTCAGGGGCTAAGTAAACCAGACTGCAGGTCCCTGCCCAGTTACCCAGGAAACAGAGATATGAATTGGTTCCACAAAGAAAGAATATACCTGGGGTTCTAAGGCAGGAACTCATCTCAATAGTGAAAAGGTGATCATTCAGCCTTTTACTGTTTTCAGATTCCCAGGTCAAAAGTGTCCCTACTATAACTTCCTCTGTGAGGGGTTGGAGGGGTCCATAGGAATTCTCTTGAGATGCTTCAGAGGTTCTATTTTTCCAGTGTAAAAAATTTCTCTTAGTATCTATAAAGACCCATTCAGTGAGGTTTTCATACACTAGTAAGAGCAGGCATTCTTCTTGGGAAGGTTCTGAGTAGGATTCCCAAGGAAAGACACTTAAGCGGTCATTTGGCCTCCCTTTACAGTAACCTGAACTTTTGTTTAGTAACCTGTAGTTTTAATGTTTGGTTTCCATGAGAATCATATAGGTTTCTTAAATGGAGCAGCCTGTGCTACTTGAAAATTAGACAAGTCTTTTGAGGGTTCTATTTCTATAGTACAATTGCAAGGAGAATCTTCAAGGGAGCCTAAATTTTGTCTCTGGCTCAGGTCTTGACTTCTCTTGATATAAAGGAGTGCCTGAAACTTAAGATTTGTGCGAGTTGATATTGGTCCCCAAATTGGAGATTCAGGAGAGGCTGCCCAAGTTAAGTTGGCTCTGCAGGATGTTAAGAGGTTAGTTGCCCATCCTGTCAGAGTGCCTTTAGTCATGTCAGTAATTTGGAAATCAAATAAATTTTCTATATTAATTAGTTCGAATAGGCGACCTTCTCAATACTTGGGGTGAAGAGTCATGTTACTTGTTGCCCAATGCCAATGCGGATGGGGACAGCCAAGTAAAGGGCAGAAGATGGAGATTGGCAGAACCAAAAGTCTTTAGCCAAGTTACTGTTGGAAGAGTTTAAGAGCTGATATGCTAAATTAAGAGTTCTATATAAGTACTCGGTATCCATAATTCCCTTGTGAGGTGAGTTAAGAGACACTAGTACTTGGATTACTTGAGTATAAAAGCCTGTTAGAATCAGTTGAGGGTCTCCTTTTAGCTTTCCTATCACTGGGGGAGGTCATGCCATAAAGAATTTCAAAAGGGGAGTAGCCCGAAGGCCTTGGGGTTCACCTTGCTTGGAGTAGAGCTAAAGGCAGCAAGTCAATCCAAGGTAACTGGGTTTCCTGACAAAGCTTAGCTAGAGTGGTTTTGAGGGTCCAGTTCATGTGCTCAACTTTCCCTGAACTTTGTGGCCTATAGGTTGTGTGGATCTTCCATTTGATTCCTAGATCTTTGAACAGAGTCTGGACTATCTCAGACATAAGGGCAGGTCCATTGTCAGATCCTATAGAGAGGAGAAGCTCGTATCTTGGAACAATTTCCCTAAATAAGGCTCTAGCTACCTCTTGTGCCCACTCAGTGCACGTAGGGAAAACTTCAGCCAATCTGGAGTAGGTGCAAACTAACACAAGCAAGTATTGGTGGCCCTAGCAAGGCTTTACTTCAGTAAAGTCCACTTCCAGGTCTTTGAAGGGCATGGTCCCAATTGTTCGTACCCTGGATTAGACCTTGGCCTTTGACTAGCATTATTTCATGCACAAGTCACACATCTAGCACCAATCTGGGTGCACAGGTTTGGGGGCTTGGGTATGAAATAGTAGTGGCCTAATAGGCTTTCTAAAGTCGTCTTCCCTAGGTGAGTCAACTCATGGTGTCATGTTACCAGCTGAGCTCCCAGTGCAGTGGGAATAAAGAGTTTCTGATCTGGAAGCAGCTCCAATCAGCCCTCCTTCCTCTTGGTTCCCCCTTTACTTAAAGTCCATTGTTCTTCTTCCTTAGTGTATTTCAGGGATAGAGGCAATTCTGGTGGCACTCGTTTGGTTGATGGCCTTATTAGCTGCTTGGTCTGCTGGTCAGTTTCCCCTACTGACAGGGTCAGTTCCTCTCTGGTGGCCCTTGCAGTGAGTGACTGGCAGCTGGGACTGCCTCTAACAGTTGGAGGATATCTTTTTTGTTTTAGATTTCCCACTGTCAGTAATCCCCTCTTTTCATAATTGGCCCCTTGTATGTGCAAAGTAGCAAAGGCATACCTTGAGGTGGTATAGATATTACCCCATTTCCCTTCAGCCTGCTGCAGCGTCTGGGAGAGTGCCCATAGTTTGGCCTGCTGTGCTGACCAGCCTTGTGGCAGAGCCTCAGCTCTGATTACTTCATTGGTAGCCAGCTTTGCACTGTCCTTCATGGATGAAGCTGTTACCATTGGTGAACAATACCAGTTCTAGGTTCTGAAAAGGAACATCAGTCAAGTTCTGCCTGCCTGAGTAGACTTCATCCGTGACTTCCTCACAATCATGGTCAGGAGGCCTCTCCTCCATGGGCAGAAATGTAGTGGGGTTCAATGTCCACACAATCTCAAGGCAGACTCATGGATTTTTGCAAAGCAGTCCCTGATAATGAGTTATTCTTGCGCTGGTCAGCCACTTATGTCCTTGATTATTCATTAATGCAGTTACTGCATAGGGGAACTTTACATTTATATTTTGTCCCAGCATAAGCTTGTCTGCTTCTCTGACCAGGACTACCATGGCAGCTAAGGCCCGGAGGCATGACAGCCATCCTGTAGCCACTGAATCTTTGGACAATATGCTCTTTGGACAATATGCAGTCAGGTGCTGCCATGGCCCAACTGTTTGCATGAGGACCCCCAATGCAGTATGATTCTTCTCATGTACGAAGAGGTTAAAGTCCCATTTCACGTCTGGTAGTCCTCGTGCTGGGGCACTAGTCAGAAGTCTCTATCTCTTTGAAGGCCTTTTCTTGTTTCCAGCCCCATTCCGGGGGGTCTTTACCGGACTCAGCTGTGGCCTTATACAGTGGCTTGGCAATTTCAGAGAAACCTGGTATTCAGATCTGGCAGAATCTGGCAGCCCCTAGGAATTCACGGACCCCTTAGTGTTTGGCTAAGATATTGAACAGATGGCCAATTTCCTCTCATGTCCAAGTGCCCAATGTCCTTCTGAGATGATGAACCCTAGGTATCTGACCTCCTTTTTGCATATTTGAGCCTTCCTCCATGACACTTTGTTTCCCATGGTAGGGCCAGCAAGGCTCTAGTACCTTTCCAGTAGTCTCCTTGTGTGGAGCTAGCCAGCAACAGGTCATCTATATACTAGAGTTGAGTGCAGTCTAAAGTCTTTCCGGGGAAGGCAACAAGATCTGCGGCCAGTGCTTCACCAAACAGGGTGGGTGAGTTCTTGAAGCCCTGTGGCAGTCAAGTCCAGGTCATGTGTTTCTCCTGATGTGTGGGCCTTTCCACTCAAAGGCAAACAAAGGCTGGCCAGCCGGTGATAACCAGAGGCAGAAGAAGGCATCCTTGAGATCAAGGCAAGTGAACCAGCTTACTTGGGCAGGTAAGAGACTCAGGAGGGTATAAGGGTTTTCAGACCACTGGATGGATGGTGACCACTGCATTGTTGATGGTGTGAAAGTCCTGGATGGGGCTGTAGTCATTTTCTACAGGCTTCTTGACCGGTAAGAGTGGAGTGTTCTAAGGTGACTGACACTCAACTAGGATTCTGGTATTGTGCAAACGCTGGATGTGGTCTCAAATTCCCAAGCATGCTTCCTCTGGCAATGGATAGTGCTTTTGTGTGACAGGAGTGGTTCCTGGCCTCAGGTCCACAACAATGGGTGCATGATTTTTGGATAGACATGGGGCCTCCTTTCTGACTAGACAGTAGGGAACTCTTCTAGCAGGCTGGTTGGATTTTTTTTTCTGGAAAATAGAGGTGCCATTCATCCTCCCTGAGCACAGTCACAGCCATCATTAGAGCAAGTTGACTCCTCAGTGTGAGACTGGTGAGCTACCCGGGGACAAAAGTGATATGTGCTCCAAGTTTCATCAATAAGTCTTTAGCCAAAAGAGGGGGGGGCACTCTGGTAGGTACAGGAACTCATGAGTTACTAGGTGGCCCACTAACTGACATGAATGGCTTTGAAAATGAGTGGGCAGCTAGATCCCCATGGCCCTGATGATAGTTGTTGTTCGGACTGTGAAGGGAGCCATGGGCGTGGTCACCACAGAATGTTCAGTCCCAGTGTCTACCATAAAAGTCACTGATTGGTCCCCTACTTCTATGGTGACCATAGGCTCCCAGAGGCCTAGAATCAGGGAGCCTGGTCACCCCTAGTCCGACTGTGCTTTGGCCAGGCTGATAAAATCTTGGACAACTGGCTCAGGCTGGTATTTTCCTTTATGGAGTTGATTGAACTTCTTTGGCCCTTCAGATGCCCTCCCACCGTATGGGCAGTCATTTGTCCAATGGCCAGTCTCTTTGCAGTAGGCACATTGGTCATGGTGCAGTGGAGGTCTCCTTTTGGTCTCTCCCTTCTGTGGCGGGCGGCGGGGGCAGTCTGTTGTACCAGCGCCTGTGTTCCCTAACAAGGCTGCCAGCAGGGAAACTTTTTGTTTCATCTGCTTATCAGCTATCTTTTGGGACTCCCAGTCGTGGTTCACAAACACCTTGTTTGTGACCTCCAGCAGCTGGGTGGCATCCATCCTAGCAAAGTCCTCTAATTTCTGAAGGTTGTGGCAGATGTCAGTGTATGCGTTGACCATGTGTTGGTTTCTCATGCTTTGGGGTCAAAAAGGGTATACACCCGGAATGCCTTGCATAATCTCTCATAGAACTCTGTGTGACTCAACTGGCTTCTGGAGTACTTCTGCCATTTTTGACATTTGTTGGCTTCCTGGCCCCAGCTTTTTCCCCCTGAAGTATGTCCTGCTGGTACCTATTGAGAGACTTTCTTCCGTTTGGGATGCTGAAGTCCCAGTTGGGCCTGGCATCAGGCACAGCCCCTGAGCCCATGTTGCAGGGTCTAGTGCACTGTATGGTGCTTGCCCTTGGAACCATCCTCATGCTTCTGACAGAATCCAGCATTATCCTTTGGTACTGAAGAGAGTTAGGAGGAGTTGGTGACAGCCATCCTAGGTAGGCTGATGAGTTTGGAAGATGGACTCGAGCAGGTCAATCATCGCCAAGGGTTTCTCCAAATAGGACAGGGTGTGCTGCTTCCAGCTGAGGAGGTCAGTTGTGCCGCATGGCCGACAATAGAGAAGAGGGTGGCCTGGCTGGAGTGTGCCATCTTCTCCCATCTCTAAAGGGCCTCACATTTCTCAGAGGGGCATCTGAAGGGCTGCAGGCTGCTGGGCTGGTTGTGTGGCTGAGCAAAGATGCCGTGGACTTAGGCTTGGCAGCTGCTCAGGCTGTTGGGGTAGCAAAGGCACGATGGTGGAGGGCTGTCTGGCAGTTGCGGGTAAAGTGGCTGTGCAGGGACTGGCAGAGCTGTTGGGATGTATGGCAGTGGGGAGATAGGTCTTCCTCAGGGTCACCTTGGTGGATGATTTTTGCTGGCTCTTCCTTGTCTTTTTCCAGAGTTGGTTGGGCCACAAGTACCTTACTTTGTCTCTGCCTGTTTGCACAGAACCTGGCCCAAGGGGGCACTACAGTAGTAATTTGCAGCCATGAATCTGGATAGAAGCTGGTCTGGAAGTCCAGGGTTTCCTGTAACTATCCAATACACAGCTCTAACAGTGGGGAGGTCTAGAGTCCCTTCTAAAGGCCATCCAACCCTAAAGGTGGATCATTCAAGCTCACATAGAGTACAAAGATTTTCTGGGTTCAACTTGATCCCATAATCCCCTAAGAAAACTTTCTTAATTTTTTTAAACATACAATTTAAGACAATTGGCTTAGAGAAACTTCCCCCCATATTTGCCTCAGGGAGCGTTCTAATGGAGGGGGAAAATAGACCTTAAAATTTCAAGTAAATAATTTGACAAAGGACCCCTATGTCAAAATGGCTGTTTGGAGATACACAATTCGTAAGCCGAATCAGTGGTTAATTGCCTTCTCGCTGTGTATCCCACCCTGTGCCGATGATGCAAAGACAAACAAAGGGTGGTGTCTCTTCTAGAGAGGAGACCACTCAGGTGCTCATCTGGCTGTGTCCTGAAGTAGCTTAGGTTATGCTTGGCCATAGTGGACTCAGCTTTGTGACTTAACAATCAGATACTAGTCCAATGCCACCCTTGACCATATGCCACACACTATGGAAACACAGATGAGTCCACTTGGACTCTATAACCTTTAGGGGACCTTAAGGATGCCCACCATGGAGTCAAAAATTTGTACCTGATCGATTAAATCAGCCAGGATTCTCATTCACTCACTCATTCACACACCAGGTTAAAACATTGCCTCCCCACTTTTGGAAGGCCCTGACCTATGCCTCCCCCCACCCCCAATTGGGAATACCCTGATGTCTTCCCCCACTGGGAAGACCCTGATTTGTGTCTTCCAACTGAAGCTCCTCTTCCATCTGGAAATGGGACCTGACTAGGGGGCTGAGCCCTGGGACTTTACCTTATCCTGTGGTCATTCCTAGTGAGTTGGTCTGTCCCTCCTATGAATCTGGTTGGGGGCTCAGCTGTCCAGAGAGCAGGAGTGCTGGTCAGAAAGAAACCTGGAATGCTGTCAGCCTGTAATACATGTGCCTCCCTCTTAGTCTCAGAGCCCCTCCTCTCCAGCCTGGCCTAGCCACTGGTCCAGAGGCTCAAAGGGCCGACGTGTTTGAAATCTCAGTGAGGCCTCTATAAATGTTGCAAAATCACACTGATGAAAAACCAAGCATCACTCGGAGAGTTGGAGAACTCAAGATTATTGTGCCGGTGGTCCCAGAAGAGCTATTGCTCTGAAGACCTAGGCCCTGAGCTCAGGGACAATTTTGCTTTTCTATCTGTGCTGTTACAGTTGGCATTGGCTATGGGGAGTTATAGAGCATGTGATTTTTAAACTGGAATTTAGGAAATATGTCTGTCATCGACACAGAATAATCATTGGGGTTGGGGTAAGACTTCAATTGATCTCAAGATCACTCTGCCCTTCGGCCTATGCAGGAAACATGTCCACAGAAGCAGGAAAAAGAGCTGATTACAAGGTTAGCCATCTGAGTTGAAAATTCTTCTTCAAGAGTGTGTGAGATAGAGATGTGGTTGTGTGATATCCATACAGGTGGAAATATGTGAGTGCTCTCATGTGTTTGCATAGGTAAACATATCTAGCAGTGTTGGCATATGGTTTCACTTGTATTTAATGATGTCAACATATTGTGCATGTACTTTCATGGGAGTGCAAAATACCATGTGTGCCTCAAGAGACTTTTAGGGGCATCAATGTCTGGTAGAGTGTATAAGTGTGTCAAAGCTGGAGACATCTCTCAACATTTGGTTGGGC
This sequence comes from Eonycteris spelaea, assembly GCA_003508835.1. Classification (NCBI taxonomy): domain Eukaryota; kingdom Metazoa; phylum Chordata; class Mammalia; order Chiroptera; family Pteropodidae; genus Eonycteris; species Eonycteris spelaea. Next base: position 110,901 of record PUFA01000605.1, on the reverse strand, counting down.
TTGGGTATGAAGACCGAAAGGAGGAGAATTCTCTCAGTCACATTATGATCATTTTCTGGGTGAAAGATGATCTCTGGACCCCTGGAGGTGAATACTATGTATGGAAATGTTGCAGCTGGTTGGCGTGCCAATGAAACCGATATCACCTTAAATCTGTCCTTGCTTCAATCGAGAATCTGAATCTCAAAAGGGTCAAAATAAGGAAAACAAATCCACCATATAATAACACCCCCCCCAACACACACACCCAAGCCCAGAACCATTAGCATCCTGTACTATCCCTTAAGTAATCTAGATTGTTTCAGGGGAGACATGATGATAAGTTTCAGACAGAGGGAATCACCTGGACAGGGCAGGAATATGAAAAAATGGGCATCCATCTGGGTCCCCAGGAGACCTAACTTAGTCTGAGGTCAGCAGAACAAATGGCTCCCAAGTACCCTTTGCTCTAAACAAGGATGTTCATTGTTCTCCAAGGTTGAACCTTGTGAAAGCTATTGAGAAAGGGTCAGGGTGTCCTTGCTGTCAGCAGTGTCACAGCCTTATTTCATCTTCCTATTTCTTGCTCTTCTGTTCCAGAATGGATTACCCAGTCCCTTCTTTCTGAAAGAGTCGAATACATCCTTTTGGAGTCCCTCTCATTTTTCAAAACATATGAGGAAGGTGATGGATATGGTCTCAGGAAACACTGAGGCACTGGGACTATGGTTCTGGTTTAATCAGAACTCAGGAGAATCCAATAGTTGTTGCTAGGCATCTCTGTGACAGGATGAAAAAACGATCCCATTGAATCCAACAACATTCCAGTGTAGCCAGAAATCTGTCATCCACGACAATGCCAGACGACTAGGGTTTGGTGCCTCCAAACCTGCCACAGTCTGTCAATGAAACCTAGCAGAGATATGTGGCTTAACACCCTTTCGCACATGTCAGGGATGCTGCCTTCTATTCCAACATCAGTCACCTGCTTTAGGGTGCTCAGCACCCACTGCCTAGTGTGTCACCATCTCCCAAGTGCTGAGCTTCTTTAGACACATGTCCTTCACCCTCTACTGACCTTAGGTTCTGACACACACACCGGTCTCATGTCTTAGATTCTGAGTTGGTGTTTGTTTGTTTGCTTGTTTACTAGTCGATATCTTGCTCTCCTTTTCAAGAATGTATGGGAGTGAAATCGTAAGGACCTTGTCCATTGCAGTCTGACATAGTTCCCTTTCCTTGATGAGGAGTGAATCTGCTTGAAAGAGACAGTCACAAAATGAATGGGCGAGTTTAGGAGCCCCTAAATGGCAGAGGCCTGAGTTCCAAGCAGAACACAGCTCAGAAATTTCCGGGACTGTTTGGCGAGCTCTCGTCTCTGGCCTAAATAGGTGGCTGCACCAGCCACTGGCCCAAAGGGGACTCCTTATGGCTTTTGGGACAAAAGAATGCAGATGCAAATATGATTCGGGAGGCCAAAGTGGTCAATGTGTGGCAGTGGAGGCTGGCCTCCCAGCAGACTGGCAGCTAATGGCTGACATCCTCACAGAGGACAGGGCAGGAGTCCTGAGCCTTGGTTATCCTGGGGACTCCAGGAGCACTGAGGCCCATGTAGAGTGGAAAACCAGTCCCTCTGGTCTGCACTCTGTTTAGGCTGGGGAGGGAGTGCTGAGACACAGTGGTAGCTATACTGTGAGGGGTCTGCTATTGATAGAGCCACAGCTGTACGTGGCAGCACTGACCTGTCATTTTCAGTTGAGGACACACAAATGGCACACTCACAGTCAAATATGGCTGCTGCCCACAACCTGGTGTAGGCTGTTATCACCACCCACCCACCAGCATGGAGGTAGGGATAAAGTCACCATGTCTCTGAGAAGGCCCAGGACAAGAGTTGGCTTTGGGAGGTCAAACACCCTAGGCTCCAGGCCTGGAAAGGGCCTGGAATTCAGAGTTCTGGGAGTCACCGTCCTACCCCCACAAAGAACCAGCACCTATGTAAACCTCTAAAGGTCTGTGGGACAGTAGGCAGGGGTTTTGCCAGTCAACCCCTGCTTTGAGCATCTGGGCCACTGATATTCTTGCTCTTGCCCCAGGCCCCTTTCTGACCTGGAAGTGAATACGAGCCACTTCTTCCTGACTCCCTCTCCCTCCTGGAGCTTCTTCTTTGTCTCTATCTCTGTTCTCCCTTGGCTCTTCTGCAAAGTGGTCCCTGACAGGCAGAGGGCTATTGGAAACCCTGGAGGAGAGCTCTGGGTGAGAAGGGGTGATTAGACAGGGGTTCGGCTTTTCTGAGCCCTATGATTGGCACAGGTGAGTTGCCCAATCAACACACTCCTTGGAGGCGGGACGAGCTGTCAATGAATTACAGCTGTTGCCCATCAATTGACTAGGGACAGGTAGGGGGCTCTCTCCTCCTTCTTTTCTCCGCTGTGTCTTTTCATGACACAGAAGTCCCGCTCTTTATCCAGATGTCCCATTCCATTTCCCTTCCATTCTCAGCTTTTAAGTCCACTCCCAAAACCTTCTTCAACCTAGAGACACCCCATTCCCAGCATCCTGCACATTTATGTACTCCCTTGCTGCCAATTCTACCACCCTCCTTTCTCCAAAATGACCAGCATTCCTACCTGCACTCCACAGTCATGATCCTCACATACCTGATCAAACACAATGGCTTATTCTCCCCCTCCCCCACAATCTGTCCACAGCATGACTTTGGACCATAAGGAAGCCCACTGCTCCTGGGACTTTGGCTGCTATCAAGTCCACTGCCCAGACAGTCTGGGCAGCCAGGGACTGGGTCTTGAAGGCAGAGGTTTGGGTCATATTTCTTAGGCCTGGCCAGGACCTTGGAAGGCAAGAGCCCCACAGCCCCTCCGCCAGCCATACTATCAGGCACAGTCCTTTTCCTCCTGAGTCCATAAGTCAGAGGGCTGAGAAGACTGAGCTAGGCTGAGGCATGTGGGGCAAGGAAGAGAAAGGCATCTGCAGGCCTTGAGAGCCTGGTTGGGAAACCTCCTTGATGTCGGGGGCCTTCATGCGTGTATATCAAACAGCCAGAACTATGGCTTCTCTCATTTTTCCAGCTGGCTATGGGTGTGGTAGACCTGTTCCATGTCCCTGAATCTCTAAGGAACTGGTTTAAATAGGTTTCTGGTTGAAAATTTACAGTTCATCTACATGTGAGTGAGTATGTGTGTGTGTGTGTGTGTGTGTGTGTGTGTGTGTGTGTGAGAGAGAGAGAGAGAGAGAGAGAGAGAGAGAGAGAGATGTGGTTGTGTGATATCCAGGCAGGTAATAATATGTGAGTGCCCACGTGTGTGTGCCTGGGTGAACATCTCTATGAGTGTCGGCATATGGTTTCACTTGTGTTTAATAATGTGAGCACATTGTATGTGCTCTTTCATGAGAATGCAAAGCAGCATGTGTGCCTCAAGAGACTTTGGGGGTTACCAATGTCTGATAAAATGTGTGAGTGTGTCAAAGATGTTCCCCAGAGATAACTTTCAACATTTGCTTGGGCCTGGGTGTGAAGATCTGGTGTCCCAAAGGAGGATTATCCTCTGAGTCACATTATGATCATTTTCTGGGTGCCAGAGAACCTAGGAGCAAATGAAAAGTTTTCAAATCACTAGAGAGAAAAAAACATCTGAGATGCCACAGCCAGGCCCTCTCCTCAGCCATCTGGGCCCTGGTCTGAGCTGTGGCCTCATGTGGATGGAGCCTCACTTGTCCCTCAATACTTCATGTGTCAATCACTTCCTCAGGATATGAGGCTCTCTCCGGTCCTGACCTGGATGCTGGGCTAAGCAGGCTGAGGACCAACTGTGGTTGTAGGAAGGCAGCGCATAAAGCTCCATCCTAATGCTTCTGAGCTCAGGGTTGTAGGGGTGGGGAAATCTTATTGGTGGATTACTTTTCTTACTTTGATAATTTTGAAATTCAGATTCTCAACTGAAGCACAGATTTAAAGGAGATTTTGGATTAGGAGGCATGCCACCTGGCCACAACAGTTCCATACAAAGTGTTCACCACTAGGGGTCCAGCGACCATCTGTCACCCAAAAAACGATCATAATGCAACTAAGCTGATTCTTCTCCCATGGACACAGAGCCTTCACACCCAGGCCCAACAAAGTGTGGACGGATGTCTCTGGGGAACATCTTTGAACAACTTACACACTCTGCCAGACCTTGATACCCCCAAAAGTCTCTTGAGGAACACATGCTGCTTTGCACTCCCATGAAAATACATTCACAATATGCTGACATCATTAAACACAAGCGAAAACATACACCGACACTCATATGTTCATCCAGGCACACACACCAGGGCACTCACATATGTTCACCTGCCTGGATATCACACAACTACATCTCTCTAACATACACATAAAACACAGACACCAACATACAATTACACACACACTCACAAACACAAACACAGAGGGACACCATAACCTACTACCCAAAAACCTATTTAAAGCCAGTTCTTTAGAGATTGAGGGGCATGGAATAGGTTCACCACACCCACAGTTGGGACAATGAGGCAAGCCATAGCTGTTCCTGTTTGATACAGACATATGAAGGCCCTTGACATCAAGGAGGCTTCCCAGACGAGGTCTCAAGGCCTCAAGAGGCCTTTCTCTTCTACACACCACACACCTGTGCCTAGTTTGGTATCCTCAGTCCTGACTTCCTGGCCACAGGAGGAAAGGTATTGTACCTGGCAGCATGGTACAAATTGTACCTGCCGAGGGGACATAGGTTCTCACCTTCTGAGGTACAGGCCAGGTCTAATTAAATATTAGCCAACCCTCTGTTGCCAGGACACAGTCCCTGGCTGCCTCAGCCTGGCTGGGTAGTGGGCTTGACAGCAGCTAAGGTTACAGGAACAATGTGCTACCTGGTGGTCCAAAGACCTGCTGTGAACATACAAACTGTCCAGGGTGAGGGTGGGAGGGGGAGAATGGGACGCTTGTGTTGGATCTGGCAGGTGAGGATCATGACTGTGTTAGGGTGCAATGTCGCTGGTCAAATGGGAGAAGGGAGGGTGGTAGAATTGGCAGCAAGGGAGCATGGAAATGTGCTGAAGACTAGGAATGGGCTGCCTGGAGGCCGAAGAATGTGGAAGGGTCTTGGTAGTCTACTTAAAAACTGAGAGTGGAAGGGAAATGTAAGAGGCAACTGCAAAAAGAATGTGGCTGCTGTGTCATGGGAAGACACAGGGGAGGAAAGAAAATGAGTGCTCCCCTCCCTGCCTGGCCCTAATAAATTTAATGGGCAACAGCTGTGATTAATTGTCAGCTTGTCCTGCCTCCATGGAGCATTGATTGGGCAACTCTCCTGTGCCAACCTTGGGGCCCAGGTAAGCTGAACCCCTGTCCAGTCACCCCTTCCCACCCAAACTCAGAGCTCCCCTCCATTGTTTCCAAGTTCCCTGAGCCTGGTTGGTATCAGTTTGCTTAGAAGAGTCAAGCAAGGACAGAGAAATAGGCAGAGAAGCAGCTCCAGAGGGCAGTGGGAGTCAAGCAAAAGTAACTGATGTTCACTTCCTGATCAGTCAAGAGGCCTGGGGCAAGAGCATGAATATCAGTGACCTGGAAGCTCAGGCAGAGGTGAGACAAGCAGCAGCCCTAGCTGCTGCCCCACAGACCTTTTAGGGTTTACACAGGTGCTGGTTCTCCAAGTGGGGATAGGGCAGTGACTACCACACCTCACATTTTCAGGCTATTTCTGGCCTGGTGCCTATGGCATTCAACATAACAAGGCGAGCTCTCGTCCTGGGCCTTCTTTGAGATGTGGTGACTTCATCCCTACTGCCATGATGGCAGGTGGGTGGTGCTAATAACTTGGACCAGGCTGTGGGCAGCGGAGTCCTTTCACTGTGAGTGTGCCATTTGTGTTGTCCTGAACTGAAAATGGCAGGTCAGGGCTGTCACGTACAGCTGGGGCTCTATCAATAGCAGACACCTCCTGGAGCGGTCACAGGTGTGTCTCACCACCTCCTCCCCAGCCTCAGCCCAGGGTGAACTAGAGGGACCAGGTTTCCACTCTCCACTGGCCTCAGTGCTCATGGAGACCCCAGGAGAACCAAGGTTCAGGACTCCTGCCCTGACATCTGCCAGTGGGTTAGCCATTCGTTGCTGATCTGCTGGGAGGCCAGCCTTTACTCCATGCATTGACCTCTTTGGTCTCCCTAACCATGGTGCATCTGCATTCTATCGTCCCAAATGCCATAATGTGTCCCCTTTGAGCCATTGTCCAGTCCTGCCCCCTTGTTTAGGCTGGAGATGAGAGGTCACCTAATAACCCAGGGAATGTTGGACCTGTGTTCTGCCTAGAAGTCAGGTCTCTGCCACAATGGAGCTCCTATAGTCACCCATTCATTTTGTGACTGGCCCTTTCTAGCAGTTTCCCTCCCTGTCAAAGAAAGAAAACTATGACAGACAGCAAGGGATAGGGCCCTTATGATTTTGCTTTCATGTGGACTTGAAAAGGAGAGCAAAACATTGACAAGCAAGTAAACAATAAACAAAAGCAAACTCAAAGCCTCAGACATGAGACTGATGTGGCTCAAAGCCTAAGGGCAGTAGGAGTATAACATGTGTGCAAATGGTCTCAGCCTTAGGGAGATGGTGACACATCAGGCAGTGGGTTCTAAGCACCCTACGCAGGTAACTGATGTTGGAATAGAAGGCAGCACCTCTGACATGTGAGTAAGGATATTAAGCTGCACATACCCATTAGGTTTCATTGTGTCAAATGGACTGCAGTGGGTTTGGAGGTGCCAAAATCTAGTCTGGTATTCTTGTGATGAAAAATTTCTGGACACACTGGAACATTGTTTGGATTTGATGGGATTGTTGTTCACCCTGTCACAGAACCGCCTAGAAAAAATTATTGGAGTCACCTGAGGGTGGTTTGAAGTGAAGTGGCGATCTCGGTGCCTTAAATTTTTCTGAGATTGTGTTCGTCACCTTTCTCCTGTGTTTTGAAAATGAGAAGGGCTCCAAAAGGATGTGTGTGACTCTTCTTGAGAAATCAACTCCTTGAGAGCTGGAAGAGGGACAGGGTAATCCATTCTGGAAACAGGAGGAGGAAGAAACAGGGAAATGAAAACAAGGCTGTGATGCTGTTAACACAGGGACACCCTTGCCCCTTTCTCAATAGCTTTCACAAGATTCAGTCTTGAAGATCAAAGAAAGCAACCTTGTTTAGAACAAGTTACATGGGAGCCATTTGTTCTGCTGGCCTCAGGTTAAAGACGTTTTCCTGGGGACACAAGCAGAAGCCCACTTTTTCATATTCCTGCCCTGTCCAGGTGATTGCCTCTCTCTGAAACTCTATTGTCATTGCTCCCCAGAAACAATCTGGATTCATCAAAGGAAAGCACAGGATGCAAGGCATTCCCTGAGACCACCCTTTTGAAATGGATCATTGGGTTATTATTTTCAGACATCTAGTGAGAAGGGGGTGGAAGAGGGAGAAATGTGCCTGCGAATCAGCTGGTTGCTACTAGGTGCTGCAGAGTCTCTGGGCCCACTGCTGACTTGTCCAGAATCCCCAAAAGTTAAGGGTAGCAACTGGAAATGCAGGTCAACTCACATGTCCTTTTTCACGGTCACTAGAAAATCCATATGTGAAGCAAAAATGGAAAGGATGAAGTCTTAGGTAACTTTGTAGCAAATGAAAGATTGTTTACTCACTAGCGAGGAAAACATGAGACATCTGGGCCATGCACTTAGTTGTGGCCTCAGGTGGACAAGGCCTCACATGGCCCCTGATACTGGGTATATCAGCCACCTCCTCCATGCAGGAAGCTCTCTGAGATCCTAACCTGGAGGCTGGGCTCAACAGCCTGTGGGCAACCTGGTGGTTTTAGGGAGGCAGCGCATGGGGCTCGATCTTAATGGTAGTGGGCTCGTGTTTTGGGTTGGGAGGATGTAACCGGGTGGATTTTTTTTTCCTTACTTTGTCTCTTTTGTAATTCATATTGTTATTGAAGAATTCAAAGCTGATATTGGTTTCAGAAGCATGCTGCCCAGCCAGAACTGTTCCATACAAAGTGTTCGCCACCAGGGGTCAGTAATCATCTCTTACCCATAAAATAATCATAATGTGACTGAGGAGATTCTCCTCTTTGGGATACATAGCCTTCACATGTAGAACCAAACAGAAGTTTCTGGAGAACCTTTGAAACACTCTCATACTCTAATGTATTTTCATACCCCCAAAAGTCTCTTGAGGTGCACATCCTGCTTCTCACTCCCACAAAAATGCATGCACAATATGCCAACATTATTAAGCACAAGTGAAAACATACACTGACACATAGAATGGTTTACCCAGGCAGGGCACTCACATATTTCCACATGCCTGGATATTACACAACCACAATATGTCTCACACCCACACACACATACACACACACAGACACACACACACATAGAGACAGTATAAACTCCCAGCCACAAAGCTATTTGAAGTCAGTTCTTTAGAGATTGAGGGACATGGAATAGGTCTACCACACCCATAGCCAGCTGGGAAAACGAGGCAAGCCATGGCTTTGCCTGTTTGATACAGACACATGAAGGCCCATAAGGTCAAGGAGTCTTCCCAGCTGGGCTCTCAAGGCTTCCAGAAGACTTTCTCTTCTGTACCCTGCACACAAGGGCCTAGCTCAGTCTCCTCAGCCCTCTGACTTTCTGGCCTCAACAGGAAAGGGACTGTGCCTGGCAACATGGATGTTGGAGGAGATATGGGTCTCTCCTTCTGAACTGCTGGCCAGGCTGAGTAAATCAAATATTAGTCAACCCTCTGCCCCCAGGACCAAGTCCCTGGCTGCCCCATCCTGGCTGGGCTGTGTCCTTGAGAGCAGCCAAGGTCCCAGGAGCAGTATGCTTGCTGGTGGGCCAAGGTCCAGCTGTAAAAAAAAAAAAAAACAGACTGTCCAGGGTGAGGGTGGGACAGGAGGAGAAAGGGCTTCTTTTTATGGATCAGGTAGATGAGGATAATGGTTGTGGAGAGGAGGTAAGGTCGCTGGTCAAATGGGAGACATAGGATGGTAGAATTTGCAGCAAGGGAGAACAGAGACATGCAGGAAGCTGGGAATGGGCTGTGCGGGGCCCAAAGAAGATGGAAGTGTCTTGGGGTTAGATTTGAAAGCTAAGAGAGAAAGGAAAATAGAATGGGGTGTCTGATAAAAGAGTGCGGCTGCAGTGACATGAGAAGACACAGCAGAGGAAAGGAGGAGTAAGCCCGCTTCCTGTCTAGCCCTAATCAATTTGATGGGCAACAGTTGTGTTTAATTGACAGTTGGACCCTCCAAAGAGCATGGATTGGGCAACTCACTTGTGCCAATCACAGGGCCCAGAGAAGCTGAACACAGGTCCAGTCACCCCTTCCCACCCAGGCCCAGAGCTCTGCTTCAGGGTTTCCAATTTCCCTGGGCCTAGTGGGAACCACTTTGCAGAAGAGCCAAGTGAGGACAGAGAATGAGATAGAGAAGCTGTAGGGGAGAATTAGAGGCAGGAAAAAATGGTTTGTGTTCACTTCCAGGTCAGTCAAGGGGCCTAGGTTGACAGCAGGAATATCGTTGACCCGGATGCTCAAGTCAGGGGTCAGACTGGCATCACCCCACCCCTACCTGCTGCCCCATAGACCTTTAGGGGTTTACACAGGTGCTGTTTCTCCAGGTGGGGTAGGGCAATAACTCCAAGCCTCCCAATTTTAGGCCTTTTCCATGCTAGGAGCCCAAGGCATTCGACATAACAAGGTCAGCTCTTATTCTGGGCCGTCTCTGAGACATGGTTACTTCATCTCTATTGCCATGCTGGTGGGTAGGTGGTGATAATAGCCTCGACCAGGCCATTATAGCAGTGGCCTCATTTCACTGTGAGTGTGCCATTTGTGTGTCTTGAAGTGAAAACAGCAGGTCAGGACTGTCATGTACAGTTGGGGCTCTATCAATAGCAAAACCCTCCTGGAGTGGCCACCATTGTTTCTCACCACCTCCTCCCCAGTCTGAGCCCAGGGTGGACCAGAGGGACCAGCTTTCCACCCTCCACAGTCCTCAGTGCTACTAGAGTCTGCAGGAGAACCAAAGCTCAGGACACCTGCCCTGTCTTCTGCCAGGGGTTCAGACATTAGCTGCCAGTCTGCTGAGAGGTCAGCCTCCACTGCCATGCATTGACCTCCTTGGCCTCCCTAATCATGGTCACATCTGCATGCTATTAGCACAAATGTCATAAGTTATCCCACTTGGGCCAGTGGCCAGTCCTGCCACCTGTGTTTAGGCTGGAGACGAGAGGTCGCTGGACAACCTTGAGAATTTTGGAGCTGTGTTCCACATGGTACTCAGGCTTCTGCCTCATAGGAGCTCCTAAAGGTGTCCATTCATTTTTTGACTTGACCTTTCGAGCAGTTCCCCTCCCTGTCAACGGAAGGGAACCATAATAGATAGCAAAGGATAGGGCCCTTATGATTTAACTCCCATGTGGACTTGGAGAGCATGACACCAAGAAGCAAGTAAGAAAACAAACAAGTAAATGCTAACTTAGCCTCAGACATGAGACCGGTGTGGGTCAGAGCTAAGGTGCAGTAGGGCAAGAAAAACAAGTATGTAAAGGGACTCAGCTCTTGGGAGACTGTGAAACACCAAGCAGTGGGTGCTGAGTACCCCACGCAGGTGACCCATGTTGGAGTAGAAGGCAGTACCCTGACATGTGGGTGAGGGTATTAAGCCATGTATCTCTGCTAGGTTTCATTGTGTCAAATGGACAGACCGCAGGAGGTTTGGAGGCACCAAAACCTAGTAAAGGAATTCTCATGATGACAGATTTCTGGACGCACTGGAACGTTGTTTGGATTCGATGGGATAGTTTCTATTCTGTCACAAAGCTACTTAGCAAAGACAGTTGGAGCCCTCCGAGTGCTGTTTAAAATGGAGCGAGAGTCCCAGTGCCTCAGTGTTTCCTCTTATGTTTTGAAAATGAGAAGGACTCCAAAAGGATGTGTTTGACTCTTCTTAAGAAGTCAGTCTTCAAGAGCCAGAAGAGGGACTGGGTAATCCATTCTGGACCAGGGGAGGGAAAAATAGGGAAATGAAAATAATGCTGTAAGGCTGCTTACAGCAGGATGTCATGGTCCTTTTGTCAATAGCTTCCACAAGGTTCGACCTTGGAGAACAATAAATAACCTCATTTAGAACAAAGGGTATTTACTTGGGAGCTATTTGTTCTGCTGGCCTCAGGCTAAATAAGGTCTCCTGGGGACCCAGGCAGACAGTCACTTTTTCACATTCCTGCCCTGTCCAGGTGATTTCCTCTGTCTGAAACTCTATCGTCATTGCTCTCCAGAAAAATCCAGATTCCTTAAGGGACAGTATTGCATGCGAGGCATTCTGCCAGAGCCAGCCAGCTAAAGTCGAACAGCACCTAAAAGAGGGGAGTGAAGCCTAAGGAGAAAAAAGAAGACAGGAAAGCTCTTCGGGAGGGCATATAGTCACTGCTGCAGCCCCGAGTTTATTTAGCACAGCATATTTATACCCTACAAAGCGCGTGAGAAGCAAACACCCACAAGTATGTAACTAATTGCTGATAATCACTCAGGAAACTTTTTAGCTATCTTAACATATTCTTTCCCATGGTCAAAGAACATTCAGTTTATTTCCCTCAAAGCCAGGTGCACCTCCTCCCAAGCCAGCAGACTACACAGCTTGTTAACTCTGCAAAACTCCCAGCTTTACTGGCAGTTAATCTTGCCTCAAAATGGCTCCCAACAGCAATCCCTGAGGCAAAACTTCCAAAACGGATCATTGGATCAATTCTTTTTAGACATCCAATGAGAAAAGGTCTGGAGTGGGGAGGAAGGTAATAGAGAATCAGCTGATGTTTGCTAGGTGTTGCAAAGTGTCTGGACCCACTGCTGACTTGTCTGGGATCCTCAAAAGTTAAGGCCGGCCACTGGAAATGCAGGTCACCTCTCATACCCTCTTTCATGGTCACCAGAAATTACATATGTGAAGCAAAAAAGGAAAGGATGAAGTCTGAGATAACCTTGGAGTAAACGAAAGGTTCTTGATGCACTACCAAGGAAAACATCTGAGAGATGCCACAGCCAGGCCCCTTCCTCAGGATCTGGGCCCTGGGGTGAGCTGTGGCCTCAGGTGGTCTGGGCCTCCCTTGGCCCTTGATAACAGGGTGTGTCAGCCACCTTGTCAGAATAGAAGGCTCTCTCTGGTTTTGATCTGAGTGCTTGGCTGAGCAGGCTGTGGAAACCCAGTATTGTTGGGAGGCAGCAAATGAAGCTCCCAACTAATAGTTCCTAGCATGGGTGGGTTGGGGTAGGGAGATCTTATCAGGTGGATTTCTTTTCCTTACTTTGACTCTTTTGAAATTCAGATTCTTATCAAAGCACAGAAGAAGTCAAAGGTTATATTAGTTTCAGAAGCATACTGTCCAGCTGGGACTGTTCCATACAAAGTGTTTACTGCCATAGGTCAGTGATTAAGTCTCACTCAAAAAATAATCATAATATGACTTAGAGAATTCTCCTCTTTGGGAGCCATAGCCTTCACACCCAGGCCCAACTAAATGTTGGCAGATGTTTCTGGGGAATATCTTTGAAACATTCTCATACTCTAACAGATTTTCATACCCCCAAAAGTCTCTTGAGGCACGCATCCTGCTTTTCACTCCCACAAAAGTGCATAACCAATGTGCCCACATTATTAAACACAAGTGAAACTGTATGATGACACTCACATAATGTTCACCTAGGCACACACACGAGAGCACTCACATATTTCCACCTGCCTGTATATCACAGAACCACATCTCTACCCCACCCCCCGCCCCTCCCCCACCACACACAGGGACACTGTAAACTCTCAGCCAGAAACCTATTTGAATTCAGATCTTTAGAGAATGAGGGATTGGACCAGGTCCACCACACCCACAGCTGGCTGGGAAAATGAACAAGCTGTGGTTGTACCTGTTTGATACAGACACATGAAGGTCTCTGAAATCAAAGAATATTTCCAGGTGGGTTCTCAAGGCCTCCAGAGACCTTTCTCTTCTGTGCACCACAAGCCTGGACCTAGCTTGACTTACTGGCCTCAGGAAGAATTAGACTGTGCCTAGCAATATGGCTGGCAGAAGGATGTGAGGGTCTCGACCTCTGAATTGCTGGCCAGGCTCAGTAAAATGTTAGCCAAACCTCTGCCCCCAGGACACATTCCCTAGTTGCTCAAGTCTGGCTGGGCAGTGGGCTTGACATCAACCAAGGTCCCAGGAGCAGTCAAATTCTGGTTGTCCAAAGTTTGGCTGTGGACTAAACAGACTGTTCAGGGTGAAGGAGGTGGAAGAAGAGAAAGGGCATCTTGTTTTGAATCAGGTAGGTGAGGATAATCTCTGTGGAGAGTGGGTAAAGTTCAAACTGGAGAAGGGAGGGTGGTAGAATTGGCAGCAAAGGAGTACAGAAATATGCAGAAGGCTGGGAATGGGCTGTCTGGGGGCTGAAGAAGGTGGAAGGGTCCTGGCTGTGTACTTGAAACCTGAGAGAGGGAAGAAAATGGAATGGGGTATCTGGAAAAAGTATAGCTGCTGTGTCTTGGGAAGACACAGTGGAGGAAAGAAGGAAGAGAAAGCCCCTGCCTGGCCTTAATCAATTTGAGTGGCAACAGCAGTGATTAAAGGACAGTTCATCCCGCCTCCAAGGAGTGTTCATTTGGCAACTCATCTGTGCCAATCATGGGGCCAGAAGAAGCTGAACCTCTGTCCAGGCCCAGAACTCCCCTCCAGGGTTTCCAAGCCCCCTGGACCTGGAGGAGACCAGTTTGCAGAAGAACCAAGTGATGACAGAGAATGAGACAGAGAAGAAGCTCCAGGGGAGAGGGAGGCAGGACAAGTAGCTCATGTTCTCTTCTCGGTCAGTCAAGAGGCCTGGGGTGAGAGAGTGAATATCCGTGAAATGAATATTCAAGGCAGGGGTGAAACTGGCAGCACCCCTTCCCGCTACCCTGCTATACTTTAGGGTTTTACAAAGGTGCTTTTTCTCTGGGTGTGTCAGGGTGATGATTCCCAGACCTTCCAATTTTAGGCCCTTTCCATGCCAGGCGCCCAAGGCATTTGTAATAACAAGACCAGCTCTTGTTCTGGGCCTTCTCTGAGACGTGATGACTTCATCTCATTTGCCATGCTGGTAGGTAGGTTGTGATAACAGCCTCTACTGGGCCAAGAACAGCGGCCTCATTTCACTGTGAGTGTGCCATTTGTGTGTCTTGAAGTGAAAATGGCAGGCCAGGAATACCGTGTACAGCTGGGGCTCTATCAATAGCAGACCTCTTTCGGAGCAACTACTATTGTGTCTAACCTCCTCCCCAGTCTGAGCCCAGGGTGGAACAGAAGGGACCAGATTTCCACTCTTCACAGGCCTCAGTACTCTTGAAGACCCCAGGAGAACCAAGGCTCAGGATGCCTGCCCTGTCCTTTGCTAGGAGATCAGCCATTAACTGTCGTCTTGCTGCGAGGGCAGCTTCCTCTGCCACACGTTGACCTCTTTGGCTTTTTTAATATACATTCTATTAGTTCAAATGACATCAGCTGTCCCCCTTAGGCCAGTGGCCATTCTTGCCGCTGGTGTTTAGGCCAGAGACGAGAGGTCTCCGGACAGCCCTGGGAATTTTGGAGCTGTGTTTTGCCCAAAACTCAGGCCTCTGCCACATGGGAGCTCCTAAACTTGCCCATTCATTTTGTGACTGATTCTTTTGATGTCACCCTCCCCATCCAGGGGCAAGGGACAAGACCCTTATGATTTCGCTCCCATGTAGACTTGAAAAAAAGAGGAAGATACTGAGAAGCAAGCAAGCAAGCAAGCAAACAAACAAAAGCCAACTCAGTCTCAGACATGAGTCCTGTGTGGAGTCTCAGAGTTATGATAGTTTTCTGGATGACAAATGATCCCTGGACCCCTGGAGGTGAACCCTTTGCATGGAACTCTCGCGATGGGTGGCGTGCCCCTAAAATCAATATCACCTTTGATCCCACTGCGTTTCAATCGAGATTCTAAATTTGAAAATAGTCAAAGGAAAAGAAATCCACCCTATAAGATTACCCTACCCACACACACCCAAGCCCAGAACCATTAAGACGGAGCTTCATGTGCTGCCTCCTTACAACCACTGGGTGGCTGCAGCCTGCTCAGCCCAACACCCAGTTCAGGGCCAGAGAGAGTCTGATGTCCTGAGGAGGTGGCTGAGATATCTGGTATCAGGGGCCAAGGGAGGCACAGTACACCTGAAGCCACAACTTGGTCCAGGACCAAGGTGGCTGAGGAAGAAGCCTGGCTTTGGTGACTCTCAGACGTTTTCATCGGTAGTGAGTGGAGAAACTTTCATTTGCTCCAAGGTTACCTAGGATTTCATTCTTTCCTTTTTTGTATGGAATTTCTGGTGACTGTGAAAAAGGGTATGTGAGGTCACCTAAATTTCCAGTGGCAAGCCTTAACTTTTGAGGAATCCAAACACATCAGCAGTGGGTCCAGAGACTTTGCAGTACCCAGCAGCCACCAGATGATTCTCTGGCATCTTTCTTCCTCCCCCGCCCCTCTTCTCATTTGATGTCTGAATATAATTGACCCAATGATCCATTTCAGAGGGTTCGCCTCAAAGAATGCCTCTTGTCTTGTACTGTCCCTTAAGGAATTTTAATAGTTTCCGGGGTTCAATGATGATAGAGTTTCAGATGGAGGGAATCACCTGGACAGGGCAGGAATATAAAAAAGTGGGCATCTGCTTGGGTCCCCAGGAGACCTTATTAACTCGAGGCCAGCAGAACAAATGGCTCTCAAGTACACATTTTTCTAAATGAGGTTGCTCATCGTTCTCCAAGGGTGAAATGGGATAGTTATTGAGAAAATTACCAGGGTGTCCCTCTGTCAGCAGCACCATTTCATTTCCCTATTTCTCGCTCCCCTGTTCCAGAATGGAATATCCTGTCCCTCTTTCGGCTGTCAAGGAGCCGACTTTTCAATAAGAGTTGAACTCATCTTTTTGGAGTCCTTCTTATTTTCAAAACACAAGAGGAAGGTGACACGCAAAGTCTCAGTTAACATGAAGGCACCAGGACTCTCACTCCATTTTAAACAGCACTCAAGGGACTCCAATAGTCTTTGCTAGCCAGCCAACTCTGTGACAGATTTGAAAATGACCCCATCAAATCCAAACGATGTTCCAGTGTGTCCAGAAATCTGTCATCGCTAGAATGCCAGACTAGGTGTTGGCACTTTCAAACCTGCCATGCTCTGTCCATTTGACAAAATGAAACCTAGTGAGATTATGTGGCTTAACACCCTTACCCTCATGTCAGGGGTGCTGCCTTCTACTCAACATCTGTCACCTACATGGGGTGCTTAGCACACGCCATGTGGTGTGTCACCATCTCCCAAAAGCTGAGCCCCTTTACATACATGTCGTTCTACCCCTACTGCTCTTAGGTTCTGCCTCATACCTACATCTTATGTTTGAGGCACTGAGTTGGATTTTGTTTGTTTGTTTGCTTCTTTGACTGCTTGTTGGTGTCTTGCTCTCTTTTCCAAGTCTACATGGGAGCAAAATCATAAGGGATCTAACCCTTTGGTTTTGATGTAGTTCCCTTCCCCTGATAGGGAGAGGGACTGCTCTAAAGGGCCAGTCTCAAAATGAATGGTGAGTTTAGGAGCTCCTAAGTGGCAGAGGCCTGAGTTTCAAGCAGAATGCAGCTCCAAAATTCCCATGGCTATCCGATGATTTCTCTTCTCCAGCCTAAACACGAGTTGCAGGACCAGCCACTGGCTCAAAGGGTATTTGGGCCAATAGAATGGAATTGCGACCATGATTAGGAAGGCCAAGGAGGTCAGTGCATGGTAGTGGATGCTAGCCTCGCAGTAGGCCGGAGGCTAATTTCTGACCTTCAGGCAGAGGGCAGGGCAGGCATTCTGGGCCCTGGTTCTCCTTGGGTCTCCAGGAGCACAGAGGCTCTTAGAGAGTGGAAATCCAGTTCTTCTGGTCTGCCTTGGGCCAAGGAGGAGGTGGTGAGAG
This sequence comes from Eonycteris spelaea, assembly GCA_003508835.1. Taxonomy (NCBI): domain Eukaryota; kingdom Metazoa; phylum Chordata; class Mammalia; order Chiroptera; family Pteropodidae; genus Eonycteris; species Eonycteris spelaea. The sequence continues at coordinate 93,840 of PUFA01000605.1, read as the reverse complement.
ACACTCTTCGCGCTCCAGGAGGGATCTGCTATTTATAGAGCCCCAGCTGTATGTGGCAGTCCTTACCTGCCATTTTCAGTTCAGGACACACAAATGGTACACTCATAGTCAAATGAGGCTGCTGTCCATGGCCCAGTCGAGGCTGTTATCACCACCTACCCACCAGCATGGAGGTCGAGATAAAGTCACCACATCTCAGAGAAGGCCCAGTACTGGAGCTAGTCTAGTTATGTCGAATGCATTGGACTCCAGATATAGAAAGGGCCTGGAATTTGGTGGTCTGGGAGTCACTGCTCTGCCTTCACTCAGAAAACAAGCATCTGCATAAACCCCTAAAGTTCAGTGGGGCAGCATGCAGGGGTGATGACATTCTCACCCCTGCCCTGAGAGCCCGGGTCACCAATATTCATGCTCTCGCCCCAGGCCACTTGACTGACCAGGAAGTAAACACGAGCCACATTTTCCTGCCTCTTGCTTGCCCCTGGGGATTCTTCTCTGGCTCATTCTTTGTCCTCACTTGGCTATTCTGAAAACTGATTTCCGCCAGACCCAGGGTACTTAGAAACCCCAGAGGGGAGCTCTGGGCAGGAAGGGGAGACTGGACAGGGGTTCAGCTTATCCATGCCCCATGATTGGAACAGGTAGGTTGACCTAGCAATGCTCCTTGAGGCAGGACGAACAGTCAATTAATCACAGTCATTGCCCATCAAATTGATTAGGGCCAGGCATGGGGCTCTCTCCTCTTTCTTTTCTGTGTCTTCTCATGACACAACAGCCCATGGTACCTTGCAGATACTCCATTCCATTTTCTGTCCACTCTCAGCTTTCAAGTCTATTCCCAGGAAACTCCCACCTTCTTTGGCCTCCAAGCAGCACATTTCCAGCATCCTGAACATTTACATACTCCCTTACTGCCAATTCTACCACCTTCCCTTCTCCCATCTGACTAGTGTCCTTACACCCTCTTCGCAGCCATGATTCTTACCTACCTGATCCAACACAATCGACCCATTCGTTCCCTCCCCTACCCTCACCCTGAACAGTCTGTTTGTCCATAGCAGGGCTGTGTACCACCAGCAAGCACTGTGCTCCTGGGACCTTGGCTGTTATCAAGCCCACTGCTCAACAAGGCTGGTGCAGACAGAGACTGGGCCATGAGGGCAGAGAGTTGGGTCATATTTTATTAGGCCTGGCCAGCAACTCAGAAGGTAACACCCCACAGCCCCTCCACAAGCCATGCTATCAGGCACAGTCCCTTTCCTCCTGAGGCCAGGAAGTCAGAGATCTGAGGAGAACTAGGTAGGCCTGTGTGTGTGGGGCGCAGAAGAAAAAGGACTCTGGAAGTCTTCAGAGCCTGGCTGGGATGCCTCCTTGACATTGGGAGCTTTCATGTGTCTGTATCGAACAGGCACAGCCATACTTGCCTCATTTTCCCAGCCAGTTGTGGGTGTGGTGGACCTGTTCCATGTCCCTCAGTCTCTAAAGATCTGAGTTTAAATAAGTTTCTCTAGTCCTCTGTTTGTGAGTGTGTGTGAGTGTCTGTGCCTGTTAATCTGTGTCTGTGTGTCTGTGTGTTTTTGTGTAAGACAGAGAAGTGGTTGAGTAATATCCATGCAGTTGGAAATATGTGAGTGGCCTCATGTATGTGCCTGGTGAACATTTCTATGTGTGCCAGTGTATGGTTTCACTTGTGTTTAATGATGTGGGCACATTGTGCATGCACTTTTGTGGGAATGTGAAGCGGAATGTGTGCCTCAAGAGACTTTTGGGGGGTATCAATGTCTGGTAGAGTGTGAGAGTGTGTCAAAGTTGTTTTCTGGAGACATCTGTCAATATTTGGTTGGGTTTCAGTGCGATGGCCAGGTGTCCAAAAGGAAGAGAATCCTCTGTCACGTTATGATCATTTTCTGGGTGACAGATGATCGCTGTACTCCTGCAGGCAAGCACTTTGTATGGAACTGTCGGGACTGGGCAGTGTGCCATGGAAACCAATATCAACTTTGAGTTCTTCTGTGCATCCTCGAGAATCTGAATTTCAAAAGAGTTAAAATAAGGAAAAGAAATCCACCTGATAAGATATCCTCACACCCACAAATCCAAGCTCAGAACCATTAGGATGGAGCTTCATGCACCACCTCCCTACAACCACTGGGTGACCTGCAGTCTGCTCAGCCCAGCATCCAGATCAGGACCAGAGAGAGCCACCTGTCCTGACATACCTGGTATTGGGAGCCAAGGGAGTCCCAGTCCATCTGAGGCCACAGGTTGGTCCAGAGCCTACATGGCTGAGGAGGGGTCCTGGCTGTGGCATCTCTCAAATGTTTTCCCCGGTAGTGACTTGAGAACCCTGCGTTTGCTCTAAGGTTACCTCAGACTTCATTTTTTCCTTTTCTGCTTCCTGTTTGGAATTTCTGTTAACCATGAGAATGAGTATGCGAGGTGACCCACATTTCCAGTGGCTGGCCTTAACTTTTCAGGATTCCAGACAAGTCAGCAGTGGGCTCTGAGACTGGTAGTGCCCAATAGCAATCATCTGATTCTTGGGCACCTTTCTCCCTCCTCCCACTCCCCTTCTCATTCACATCTGTAAATAACTGACCCAATGATTCATTTCAGAGGATTTGCTTCAGAGAATGCCTGGCATTTTTTACTGTTTCTTAAAAGATCTGGAATGTTTCCAGAAGAGCAATGGCAATAGAGTTTTAGACAGAGGGAATTATCTGGACAGGGAAGGAATATGAAAAATCAGGAATATGCCTCAGTCACCAGGAGGCCTTATTTAGCCCGAGGCCAGCAGAACAAATGGCTGCCAAATACCCTTTGTTCTAAATGAGGTTGTTCATTGTTCTCCCTTGTTGAATCTTGTCAAAGCTATTGAGAAAGGGGACAGGGTGTCCCTCTCTCAGCAGTGTCAGAACCTTCTTTTCATTTCCTTATTTCTCCTGCCCCTATTTGAGAATGGATAACCCTGTCCCTCTTCCAGTTCTTGAGAAGCCAACTTCTCAAGAACAGTTGAACACATCCTTTTGAAGACATTCTCATTTCAAAACACAGGAGAAAGGTGACAGACACGGTCTCAGGAAACCCTTAAACACTGAGACTGCTGCTCTGTTTCAAATGACACTCAGGTGACTCCAATAGTCTTTGCTAGGTGGCTCTGTGACAGAATAGAAAACAATCCCATTGAATCCAAACAACATTCTAGTGTGTCCAAAAATCTGTCAACCTGAGAATGCAAGACTAAGGTTTAATGGCTTCCAACCAGCTTCATTCTATCCATTTTACATAATGAAACCTAACAGGGATACATGGCTTAATACTCTGACCCATATGTCAAGGTCACCGCATTCAAATCCATCAGTCACCTGCGTGGGGAGCACAGCACCTACTGCCTGATGTGTCACCATTTCCCATGGGCTGAGACCCTTTACACACATGTTGTTCTCCACCTACACCTTTAGACTCTGAGCCACACCAGTCTCATGTCTGTCTCTGAGCTGGCTTTTGTTTGTTTGTTTTTTGTTTTATTGTTTGCTTGCTCTTCGTTGTCTTGCTCTCCTTTTCAAGTCCACATGTGAGCGAAATCCTGAGACCTGTCCCTTGCAGTCTAACATAGTTCCATTCCCTTGACGAACAGGGGGACAGCTCAAAGGACCAGTCACAAAAGGAATGGGTGAGTTTTGGAGCTCTTAAGTGGCAGAGGCCTGAGTTCTGGGTGGAATGCAGCTCCGAAATTCCCAGGACTGTCTGGCAACCTGTTGTCTCTGGCCTAAACACTGGTGGCAGGCCCGGCCACTCACTCAAAGGGGACAGCTTGTGGCATTTGGGCCAATAGAATGCAGATGTGACCATGATTACAGAGGCCAAGGAGGTCAATGTGTGGCAGTGGAGGCTGACCTCTCAGCAGACTGTCAGCTAATGTCTGAATCCCTGGCAGAGGACAGGGCAGGTGTCCTGAACCTTAATTCTCCTGGATCTCTAGGAGCACAGAGGCCTGTCTAGAGTGAAAAGCTAAGCCCTCTACTCTTTCCTGGGCTGTGGCTGGGGAGGAGGTGGTGAGACACACTTGTGGTGCTCCAGGAGGTGTCTACTATTGATAGAACCCCAACTGTACATGGCAGTCCTGACCAGCCATTTTTCAGTTCAGGACACACAAATAGCATACTCACAGTCATATAAGGTTGCTGCCCACAGCCCAGTTGAGGCTGTGAATACCAACCATTCATCCGCATGGGGATAGGGATGAAGTCACCATGTCTCAGAGAAAGCCCAGGACAAGAGTTGGCTTTGTTATGTTAAACATCCTGGGCTCAAGGCCTGGAAAGGGCCTGGAATTCAGAGTTCTGGGAGTCATCACTATTTTCCATGCAGAGAACCAGCACATCTGTAAACCTCTAAAGGTCTGTGGGGCAGTAGGCAGGGTTGATGCCAGTCTCACCACTGCTTTGAGCATCCAGGTCACCAATATTCATGCTCTTGTACGAGGCCTCTTGACCTACCAGGAAGTGAATATGAGCCACTTTTTTGTGCCTGGAACTCTCTCCATCCTGGAACTTCTCTATTTCTCTGCCCTCACTTGGCTCTTCTGCAAAATGGTCCCCGCCAGGCCCAGGGCACTTGGAAACTCCAGAGGGAAGCTCTGTGCCTGGGCAGGAAGGGGCAACTGGACAGGGGTTCTGCTTCTCCAGGCCCCATGATTGGCACAGATGAGTTACCCGATTAATGCTTTTAGGGAGCAGGGCAAGCTGTCAATTAATCCAGCTGTTGCCCATCAAATTTATTAGGGCCAAACAAGGGTATCTCTCCTCCTTTTTTGCTCCATTGTGTCTTCCCATGACACAGCAGCCCCCCTTTTTTTCCAGACACCCAATTCTATCATCCTTCCACTCTCAGCTTTCATCTCCACTCCCAGGACCCTTCCTTTTTCTTCAGCCTCCTGGCAGCCCGTTCCCAGCCTCCTGCATATTTCCATACTCACTTGCTGCCAATTCTACTGCCCTCTTTTCTCCCATTTAACCAGCAGTCTTACCCCCTCTCCAAAGCCATGATCCTCACCTACCTGATCCAACACATGTGGCCCATTGCCCCCATGCCGCCCACGTCATGGACAGTCTATTTGTCCATAGCTGTACTTTTGACCACCAGTGAGCACATTGCTCCTGGAACTTAGGCAGCTGCCAAGCCTACTGCCCAGCAAGTCAGGGGCAGCCAGGGGCTGATTATTGGAGGCAGAGTTTTGGTTAATATTTTACTAGTCTGGCCAGTGCCTCAGAAGTTGAGACCCCACATCCTCTCTGTTAGCCATATTGCCAGGCACAGTCCCTTTCCTCCTGAGGCCAGGAATTCAGCAAGCTGAGGAGACTGAGCTAGGCCATGCATGTGAGGCGCAGAAATGAAAGGCCTCTTGATGTCTTGAGAGCCCAGCTGGGAAGCCTTCTTGATATCAAATGCCTTCGTGTGTCTGTATTGAATAGGAACAGCCACGGCTTGCCTCATTTTCCCAGCTGGCTGTGTGTGTGCTAAAACTGTTCCATGTCTATCAATCTTTAAAGAACTGAGTTAAAAGGTTTCTGGCAGGGAATTTATAGAGTCTGTCAGTGTGTGAATGTGGAAGAGTGTGTGTGTCTGTGTGTGTGTGTGTTCTATGTGAGAGAGATTTGGGAGTGTGACATCCTGGCAGGTGGAAATATGTGAGTGCCCTTGTGTGTGTCTGGGTGAACACTTCTGTGAGTGTTGGCATATGGTTCCAATTGTGTTTAATCATGTGAGCACATTGTGCATGCACTTTTGTGGTAGTGCAGAGCAGTAGGTATGCCTCAAGAGATCTTGGGGGGTATCAAAGTTTGATAGAGTGTGTGAGTGTATCAAAGATGTTCCTCAGAGACATCTGTCAACATTTGGTTGGGCCCAGGTGTGAATCCCAAATGAGAATCCTCGCAGTCACATTATGCTCATTTTCCAGTGACAGATGGTCGCTGGACCCCTGGTGTCAAACAATTTATATGTAACTATCGAGCCTGGGTGGCATCCCACTGAAACCAATATCGGCTTTGAAGCTGTCATTGCTTCTGTCAAGAATCCGAATTTTAAAAGAGTCAAAGTAAGGAAAAGAAATTTACCGGAAAAGTTTCTTCCACCGACACACACCTGAGCCCAGAACCATTCAGTTGGAGCTTCATGCGCTGCCTCCCTACAACCACTGGGTGGCCGGCAGCCTGCTCAGCCCAGCATCCTGGTCAGGACCAGAGAGAGCCTCCTGTCTTGAGGAGTGGCCTGGTAGTAGCATCTCTCAGATGTTTTCCTCTTTAGTTAGTCAAGAACTCTGCATTTGCTCTAAGGTTACCTTGGACTTCATCATTTCCATTTTTGCTTCACATATGGAATTTCAGGTGACTGAAAAAAGGTTATGTGAGATGACTTGATTTTCCATGGCTGTTGTTAAGTTTTTATGATTCCAGACAAGTCACCAGTGGGTCCAGAGACTTTGCAGCACCCGGCAACCACCAGCTGATTCTCTGTCACCTTTCTCCCTCCACCATCCCCCTTCTCATTGGATGTCTGAAAATAATTGACCCAATGATCCATTTTGGAGGATTTGCCTCAGGGAATGCCTCTGATCTTATACTGTCTCTTAAGGAATGTGGGTAATTTCTGGGGTTCAATGGTAGAATTTCAAACAGAGGGAATCACATGGATGGGGCAGGAATATGAAAAATTGGCCATCCGCCTGGGTCCCCAGGAGATCTTATTTAGACTGTGGCCAGAAGAACAAATGGCTCGCAGAAACTATTTGTTCTGAATGAGGTAGTTCATTATTCTCCAAGGCCGAGCCTTGGGAAAGCTATTGAGAAGGGGGTCAGGGTGTCCTTCTGTCAGCAACATCACAGACTTCATTTCATTTCCCTGCTTATTCCCCCCAGTTCCAGAATGGATTATCCTGCCCCTCATCTGGCTCTCAAGGAGTGGACACATCCTTTTGGAGACCTTCTCATTTTCAAAACACAGGAGGAAGCTGACAGACATGGTCTCAGGAAACATTGAGGCACAGGGACTGCCTCTCCGTTTCAAACGGCACTCACAGATCTTCAATATTCTTTGCTAGGCAGCTCTGTGACAAGATGAAAAAGGATTCTATTGAATCCAAACAACGTTCCAGTGTGTCCAGAAATCTTTCATCATGAGAATGCCAGACTAGGGTTTGGTGCCTCCAAACCTGCCGCAGTCTGTTCTTTAAATAAAATGAAACCTAATGGGGATACATGGCATAAACCTTCACCCACATGTCAGGGATGCTGTCTTCTACTCCAAGATGAGACATCTGCATGGGGTCCTCAGCACATACTGCCTGGGGTGTCACCATCTCCCAAAGACTGAGCCCTTTTACACACGTGTTGTTTTCCCCCTACTGCCCTTAGGCTCTGACCCACACTGGTCTCAAGTCTGAGGCTCTGAGTGGTCGTTCATTTGTTTGTTTGTTAGTCAGTGTCTTGCTCTCCTTTTCAAGTCCACACGGAAGTGAAATCATAAGGGACCTGTACCTTTGGTTCTGAATAGTTCTCTTCCCTTAACAGGGAGGAGGACTGTTCAAAAGGGCCAGTCTCAAAATAAATGGGTGAGTTTAGGAGCTCCTAAGTGGCAGAAACCTGAGTCCAGGCAGTATGCAGCTCCGAAATTCCCAGGGCTATCTTACAACCTCTCTTCTCCGGCCTAAACACCAGTGGCGGGACTGGCCACTGGCCCAAAGGGGACAGCTTATGGCATTTGAGCCAATATAATGCAAATGAGACCATGATTAAGGGGGCCACAGTGGTCAATGCTTGGCAGTTGAGACTAGCCTTGCAGCAGGCTAATGGCTGACCCCCTGGAGGGCAGGCGTCCTGAGCCTTGGTTCTCCAGGGTTCTCTAGGAGCACTGAGGCCTGTGGAGAGTGGAAAGCCAGTCCCCCTGGTCCACCCTGGGCTCACACTGGGGAGGAGGTGATGAGTTAATCAGTGCTGTTGTCCATCAAATTGATTAGGGCCATGCAGGGGACTCTCTCCTTTTTCCAATGTGTCTTCCCATTTCATAGCAGCCCTACTCTTTTTGCAGATGCCCCATTCATTTTCTGTCCACTCTCAGTTTTCAAGTCCATTCCCAGAACCCCTCCACCTTCTTCTACCTTCAGGAGCCCATTCCCAGCCTCCTCCACATTTCTGTACTTCCTTGCTGCCAATTCTACCACCTTCTTTCATTTGACCCAGTGTCCTTACCCCCTCTATACAGCCATGATCCTTATCTATCTCATCCAAGAAAAGTGGCCCATTCTCCTCCTCCTCCATCCTCACCATGGACTGTCTGTTCATAGCAGGGCTTTGGACCACCAGCAAGTGCACTGCTCCTGGGACATCGGAGGCTGTCAAGCCCACTGCTCAGCCAAGCTGGGGCATCCAGGGACTGGCTCATGGGGGCAGAGTGTTTGGTCATATTTTATTAGGCCTGGCCAGCACCTCAGAAGATGAGACACCATGGCCCCTCCACCAGCGATGCTGCTAGTCACAATTACCTTCCTCCTGAGGCCAAAAAGTCAGAGGTATGAAGAGACCTAGCTAGGCCCAGGTGTGTGGAGCGCAAAAATAAAAGGCTTCTGGAAGTTTTCAGAACCTGGCTAGGAAACCTCCTTGAGGTCAGGGGTCTTCATGAGTCTATATCAAACAGGCACAGCCATGGCTTGCTTCATTTTCCCAGCTGTCTGTGGGTGTGGTGGATCTGTTCTGTGGACCTCTTCCATGTTCCTCAATCTCTAAATAACTGAGTTTAAATAGGTTTCTGGCTGAGAGTTTACTCTGCCCCTTTGTGTGTATGTGTGGGTATGTCTGTAATTGTCTGTGTGTCTGTGTATGTTGGAGATATGGTTGCGTGATACCCAGGCAGGTGGAAATATATGAGTTCCCTCGTGTGTGTGCTTGGGTGAACATTTCTATGAGTGTCAGCGTACAGTTTCGCTTGTGTTTAACAATGTGGGTTCACTGTTCACTGTTCATGCACTTTCACGAGAGTGCAAAACAGCATGTGTGCCTCAAGAGCCTTTGGGGGAATCAAGGTCTGGTAGAGTATATATGTGTGTCAAAGATATTCCCCAGAGACATGTGTCAACATTTGGTTGGGATTGGGTTTGAAGACCAGGTGTCCAAAAGGAGGACAATCTTCTCAGTCACATTATGATCATTTCCTGGATGACAGTTGATTGCTCTACCCAGGAGGTGAACACTTAGTATGGAACTGTCACTACCAAGCAGCATCCCTGTGAAACTAATATAAACTTTGAGTTCATCTGTGCTTCAGTCGAGAATATGAATTTGAAAAGAGTTAAATAAGGAAAAGAAATCCACCCGATAAGATATCCCCACCCCCACACACCTGAGCCCAGAACCATTAGAACAGAGCTTTATGTGCTGCCTCTTTACAACCACTGGGTGGCACACAACCTGCTCAGCCCAGCATCCTGGTCAGGACCAGAGAGAGCCTCCTGTCCTGACACACCCGGCATCAGGGGCCAAGTGAGGCCCAGTCCACCTGAGGCCACAGCTCGGTCCAGGGCCCAGATGGCTGAGGAAGGGGCCTGGCTATAGTGTCTCTCAGCTCTTTTCCTCAGTAGTGAGTCACGAAACATTCATTTGCTTCAAGGTCACTGTGGACTTTATCCATTCCTTTTTTGCTTCACGTATGGAATTTCTGGTGACCGTGAAAAGGGTATGTGAGGTCACCCACATTTCCAGTGGCTGGTCTTAACTATTGAGCATTCCAGAAATATCAGTAGTAGACCCAGAGACTGCAGCACCCAGCAGCCACCAGCTGAGTCTCTGGCTCCCTTTTCCCTCCCCCACACCCCTTCTCACTGGATGTCTGAAAAGAACTGATCCAATGATCAATTTCAGAGGGGTTTCCTTGGGGAATGCCTTGCATCCTGTACAGTCCCTTAAGAAATCTAGATTGGTTCCAGCGTGAAATGATGATAGAGAATCAGACAGGAAATCACCAGGACAGGGCAGGAATATGAAAAATAGGGCATCCGCCTGGTCTTTGGGAGACCTTATTTAGCCCAAGGCCAGTAAAACAAATGGCTTTTAAGTACCCTTTATTCTAAACAAGGTTGTTCATTATTCTTCATGGGTGAACCTTGTGAAATCTATTGAGAAAGGGGCCTGGCTATGCCTCTGTCAGCATTGTCACGGTCTTTATTTCATTTTCCTATTTCTCGCTCCCCTGTTCCAGAATGTATTACCCTGTCCTTCTTCCATCTCTAGAGGAGCTGACTTCTTAAAAAGAGTCTAACACATCCTATTGGAGTTCTCATTTTCAAAACACAAGGGGAAGCTGACTGACATGGTCTCAGGCAACACTGAGGCACCAAAACTGAGGCTCCATTTCAAATGGCACTCAGGTGACTCCAATAGTCTTTCCTAGGTGGCTCATGTGACAGGATGGAAAACGATCTCATTGAATCCAAACAATGTTTCACTGTGTCCAGAACGAGAATGGCAGACTAGGGTTTGGCACCTTGATACATGCCGCGGTCTGCATATTTGACATAATGAATCCTAGAAGGATACGTGACTTAACACCCTCACCCACATGTCAGGGATGCTGCCTTCTACTCCAACATCAGTCACTGCGTGGGTGCTCAAAATTTGCTGCCTGATGTATCACTGTCTCCCAGAGGCTGAGCCCCTATATGCAATGTTGTTCTCCTCCTACTGCCCTTAGGCTCTGACCCACACTGGTCTCATGTCGGAGGCACTAACTTGGCTTTTGTTGTTTGTTAGCTTGCTTATCAGTGTCTTGCTCTCCTTTTCAAGTCTACATGGGAGTGAAAACATAAGGGCCCTGTCCTTTGTGATCTGACATAGTTCCCTACTGTTGATAGGGAGGGGGATTGCTCAAAAGAGCCAGTCACAAAATTAATAGGTGAGTTTAGGAGCTCCTAAGTGGCAGAGGCCTGCATTTCAGGTGGAATACACCTCCAAAATTTCCAGGGCTTTCTGGCAACCTGTCATCTCTGGCCTAACCATTGGTAGTGTGGCTGGCCATTGGCCCACAGTGGACAGCTTATGGCATTTGGACCAATAGAATGCACATGGGACCTTGATTAGCTAGGCCAAGGAGGTCAATGCATGGCAGTGGAGGCTGGCTTCCCACCGGCTGGCAGCTAAAGTCTGACCCCCCTGGCAGAGGATAGGGCAGGCATCCTGAGCCATAGTTCTCCAAAGTTTTCCAGGAGCACTGAGGCCTGTCAAGAGTGGAAAGCCAGTTTCTTGGGTGTAAAGCCAGTTTCTCAGGTCTACTCTTGGCTGAGGGTGGGGAGGAGATGGTGAGACACACTCATGGCTCCTCTGAGAGGGGTCTCCTATTGATAGAGCTCCAACTGTATGCAGTAGTCCTGACCTAACACTTTGAGTTCAAGACACACAAATGGCACACTCACAGTGAAATGAGGTTGGTGCCTAAGGCCCCGTCAAGGCTGTTATTAGCACCCACCCACCAGCATGGCAATAAGAATAAAGACCACATCACAGAGAAGGCTCAGGACTAGAGAAGTCCTTGTTTTGTCGCACACCATGGAAGCCAAGCCTGGAAAGGGTCTGGAATTGTGAGTTCTGGGAGTCATTGCCCTAACCCTTCCCGGAGACCCAGCAACTGTGTACATTCCTAAAGGTCTGTGGGGCAGCATGCAGGGGTGCTGCCAATCTCACCCTTGCCTTGAGCATCTGTGTCACTGTTATTCATACTCTTGCTTCAAGCCTCTTGACTGACTGAGAAGTGAACATGAGCAACTTTTTCCTGCCTTCCGCTCCCACCTGGAGTTTCTTCTCTGTTTCTTTCTCTGTCATCACTTGGCTCTTCTGCAAACAGGTCTCCACTAGGCCCAGGGCACTTAGAAACTCTGGAGGGGAGCTCTGAGCCTAGGGGGAAGGGGCAACTAGTCAAGGGTTCAGCTTCTCTGGGTCCCATGATTGGCACAGGTGAGTTGCCCAAACAATGCTCCTTGAAGGCGGGTTTAGCTGTCAATTAATCAGAGCTGTTGTCCATTGAATTGATTAGGGCTAGGCAGGGGGCTCTCTCCTTTTTTCCTCCACTATGTCTACCCATGACACAGCCACCACACTCTTTTTGCAGACGTCCCATTCTATTATCCTTCTACTCTCTGCTTTCAAGTCCACTCCCAGGACCCTTCCTCCTTCTTCAGCCTCCTGGCAGCCCATTACCAGCATCCTGAACATTTCTGTACTCCCTTACTGACAATTTTACCACCCTCCCTTCACCCATTTGACCAGCGTCCTTATCTCTTTCCACAGCCATGATCCTCACCTACATGATCCAGCACAAGCGGCCCATTCTTCCCTCCCCTCCCCCCCACCATCAACCTGACAGTCTGTTTGTCCACAGCAGGGTTTTGGATTAACATCAAGTGTACTGCTCCTGGGAACCTGGCTGCCGTCAAGCCCACTACCCATACAGACTATGGTAGCCAGAGTCTGTGTCCTGGGGGAAGAGGGTTGGTACATATTTTATTAGGCCTAGTCAGTACCTCACAAGGCAAGACCCCACATCCCCTCTGCCAGCAATGCTTCCAGCCACAGTGTGTTTACTCCTGAGGTCAGAAAGTCAGAGAGCTGAGGAGGTGTGCAGGACGCAGAGGCCTTGAGAGCCTGGCTGAGAAGACTCCTTGACATCAGAGGCCTTATTGTATCTATATCAAACAGACACAGCTATGGCTTGCCTCATTTTTCAGCTAGCTGTGGGTGTGGTGGAGCTGTTCCATGTCCCTCAGTCTCTAAAGAACTGAGTTCAAATATGTTTCTGGCTATGAGTTTACAATGTGTGAGTGAGTGAGTGTGTGTGTGTGTGTGTGTGTGTGTGTGTGATACACAGATGTGGTTATGTGATATCCTTCTATGTGTGAGTGAGTGTGTGTGTGTGATACACAGATGTGGTTATGTGATATCCAGACATGTGGAAATATGTGAGTGCCCTCATGTGTGTGCTTGAGTGAACATTTCTATAAGTGTTGGAGTACGATTTCACATGTGTTTAATAGTGTGTGTGCTTTGCGCATGCACTTTTATGAGAGTGAAAAACAGCAAGGTGTCTCAAGAGACTTTTGGGGGTATCAGTGTCTGGTAGAGTGTGTGAGTGTGTCAAAGATGTTCCCCAAAGACATCTGCCATCATTTGATATGGCCTGGTGAGAAGGCTGGTGTCAAAAAGGAGGGGAATCCTCTCAGTCACATTATGACATTTTTGGGGGTGACAAATAATCTCTGTACCTCAGGTGGTAAACACCCTTGTATGGAACTGTCATGGATGTGTGGCATGCCCCTGAAACCCATATTAACTTTGAATCTGTCTGCTTCAATCAAGAATCTGAATTTCAAAACAGTCAAGGTAAGGAAAAGAAATTCACCCGATAAGATCCTCCTACCTCCACACACCTGAGTCCAGAACCATTAGGACAGAGCTTTATGCACTGCCACCCTACAACCATCTGGTGGCAGTCTGCTCAGCCTAGCATCTAGGTCAGAACCAGAGAGAGCCTTCTGTCCTGAGTAAGTGGCTGACTCACTCGGTATTGGGGGCCAAGGGAGGACCAACCCACCTGAAGCCACAGCTCAGTCCAGGACCCAAAGGGCTATGGAGGGGGCCTGGCTGTGGCATCTTTCAGATGTTTTCCTCACTAGTGAGTCAAGAATCTTTCATTTGCTCCAGGGTTACGTCGGACTTCATCCTTTCTTTTTGCTTCATGTACAGAATTTCTGGTGACTGTGAAAAAGAGTACACAAGATGACCTGTATTTGCAGTGGCCAGCCTTAACTTTTGTGGATTCCAGACACGTCAGCAGTGGGCCCAGAGACTTTACACCACCTAGCAGCCACAAGCTGATTCTCTGGCACCCTTCTCCCTTCACCACCCCCCTTCTCAGTGGATGTCTGAATAGAATTGACCCAAAGATCCATTTCAGAGAGTTTTCCTTGGGGAATGCCTCACATCCTGTACTATCTCATAAGGAATCCGGATTGTTTCCAGGGAGCAATGATGATGGAGTTTCAGACAGAGGGAATCACCTGGACAGGGCAGGAATATGAAAAATTGGCCATCCGCCTGGGTCTCTGGAAGATCTTCTTTAACCCGAGGCCAGCAGAACAAATGGCTCCCAAGTACCTTTTATTCTAAATGTGGATGTTCTTTGTTCTACAAGGTTGAAACTTATGAAAGCTATTGAGAAACTGGCCACAGTGTCCCTCTGTCAACGTCATCACACCCTTTTTTCATTAACCTATTTCTCGTTCTTCTATTCCAGAATGGATTACCTTGTCCTTTTTACTGCTCTCGAGGAACTGACCTCTCAAGAAGAGTTGGACTCATCCTTTTGGAATTTTTTTTGTTTTCAAAAAACACAGGAAGAAACTGATGGACGCGGTCTCAGGAAACGCTTAGGCACCGGGACTGCCTCTCCATTTCAAATGGCACTCAAGGGACTCCAATAGTCTTTGCTAGGCATCTCTGTGACAGGATAGAAAACAATCCCATTGAATCCAAACAACAATCCAGTGTGTCCAGAAATCTCATTGTGAGAATACCAGATTAGGGTTTAGCACCTCCAAACCTTCTGCAGTCTGTCCATTTGACACAATGAAACCTAGCAGGGCTATTTGGCTTAACACCCTTACTCGCATGTCGTCAGAAGCACTGTCTTCTACTCCAACATCAGTCACTTGCGTGGGGTGCTCAGCACCCACTGCCTGGTGGGTCACCATCCCCAAAGGCTGAGCTTTACACATGTCTTTCTCCCCTATTGCTCTTAGCCTCTGACCCATACTGGTCTCATATCTGAGGCTCTGAGTTGGCGTTTGTTTGTTTGTTTGCCTGCTTGCTTAGTGGTGTTTTGCTCTCCTTTTCAATTCCACATGGAAGTGAAATCATAAGAGCCTTGTCCTTTGAGGTCTGACATAGTTCCCTTCCCCAACAGAAAGGGGAACAGCTGAAAGGGCCTGTCACGAAATGAATGGGTCAGTTTTGGAGTTCCTAAGTGGCAGATGCCTGATTTCCAGGCAGAAGGCAGCTCCAAAACTCCCAGGGCTGTCTGGAAACCTGTCGTCTCCAGCCTAAACACCAGTGCTGGGACTGGCTATTGACCCAAAGTAGACAGATTATGGCATTTGGGCCAATAAAATGCAGATGTGACCATGATTAGGGAGGCCAGGAAGGTCAATGCTTGGCAGTGAAGGCTGGCCTCCCAGCAGACTGGCAGCTAATGGCTGGCCCCCTAGCAGAAAACAGGGCAGGCATCCTGAGCCTTGGTTTTCCTGGTGTCTCCAAGATCACTGAGGCCTATCAAGAGTGGAAAGCCAGTCCATCTCATTCGCACTGGGCAGAGGCTGGGCAAGAGGCGGTGAGACACACTCGAAGCTGCTCCAGAAGGGTTTTGCTATTGATAGAGTCCCAGCTATACGTGACAGTCCTGACCTGATGTTTTTAGTTCAGTACACACAAATGACACACTCACAGTGAAATGAGGATTCAGCCCACTGTCTAGTCAAAACTGTTATCACCACCTACCCACCAGCATGGTCGTAGGGATGAAGTCACCATGTCTCAAAGGAGGCCCCAGATAATAGCTGCCTTGTTATGCTGAATGCACTGGGTGCCAGGCCTGGAAAGAGCCTGGAATTGGGATGTCTGGGAATAACCATCCTGCTCCCATTCAGAGAACCAGCACCTGCATAAACTCCTAAAAGTTTTGTGAGGCAGTGGTCCAGGGTGCTAAAAGTCTAAACCCTGTCTTGAGTGTCCAAGTCACTGATATATATGCTCTTACCCCAGACCTATTACTAATCATGAATTGGACACAAGCCACTTTTTCCTGCATCCCTGTTCTCCTTGCAGCTTCTTCTCTGTCTCTATCTCTGTCCTCATTTGGCTTTTCAGCAAACTGGTCCCCACCAGGCCCAGGACAATTAGGCACCCGGAGGGGTGCTCTGGGTGGGAAGGGGCAACCGAACAGGGGTTCAGCTTCTCTGGGCCCCGTGATTGACATATGTGAGTTAATCAATCAATACTCCTTGAAGGTGAGATGAGCTGTCATTTAATCACAGCTGTGGCCTATCAAATTGCTTTGGGCCAGGCAGGGGCACTCTCTTCCTTTCCTCCAATATGTCTTCCCATGACATAGCAGCCCAACTCTTTTTCCAGATGCCCCATTCTGTTTTCCTTCCACTGTCAGCTTTCAAGTCCACTCCCAGGATCCTTCCTCTTCTTCAGCTCCAGACAGCCATTCCCAGGCTCCTCCACAGTTCAGTACTCCCTTGATGCCAATTCTACTGCCCTCCCTTCTCTCACTTGACCATTGTCCTTACCTGCTCTCCACAGCCATGATCCTTCCCTGCCTGATCCAATACAAATGTTTATTTTCCCCCTCCACAGGGCCTTGGACCACCAATAAGTGCTCTGCTCCTGGAACATTGGCTGCCATCAAGCCCACAGCCCAGCAAGTCTGGGGAAGCCAGTGACTGGGTCCTGGCAGCAGAGGGTTGGCTAATATTTTATTAGACTTAGCCAAAACCTCAGAATGAGAGACCTCATGTCCTCTCTGCTAGCCATGTTGCCAGGCACAGTCCCTTTCCTCCTGAGGCCAGGAAGTCAGAGGGCTGAGGAGACCATGCTAGGACCAGGTGAGCAGAGTGCAGAGAAAGGCCTCTGGAGACCTTAAGAGCCTGGCTGGGAAGCCTCCTTGGCATTGGGGGCCTTCATGTATCTGTATTAAGCAGGCACAGCCATGGCTTGCCTAATTTCCCAGCTGGCTGTGGGTATGCTGGACCTGTTCCATGTCTCTCAATCTCTAAAGAACTGAGTATAGATATATTTCTGGCTGGGAGTTTACAGTGTCCCTCTGTGTGTGAGGTATGTGTGTATGTGTCTGTTTGTGAGTGTCTGTGTCTGTCTGAGTCTGTCAATGTGTGTGTGTGTGTGTGAGAGAGAGACAGGGATGTGGTTGTGTGATATCCAGATGTGTGGAAATGTGTGAGTGCCTCGGTGAACATTTCTATGAGTGCCGGGCATATGGTTTCACTTTTGTTAAATAATGTTGGCGCGTTGTGCGTGGGAGTGCAAAGCAATATGTGTGACTCAAGACACTTTTGGGGGTATGAATGTCTGGTAGAATGTGTGAACGTGTTAAAGATGTTCCCCAGAGACATCTGTCAACATTTGGTTGGGCCTGGGTATAAAGGCCGGGTTTCCAAAAGGAGGAGAATCCTTTTAGTCAGATTATGATCATTTTCTGGGTGACAAATAATTGTTGGAACCCTGGCAGTGAACACTTTATTTGGAACTGCCATGGCTGGGCAGCACTTCTCTGAAACTAATATCACCTTTGAATTTGTCTGTGCTTCGACTGAGAATCTGAATTTCAAAATAGTCAAAGTAAGGAAAAGAAATCCACCTGATACAAATCCATTCCCCCTGCCCCCTTTCACACACATGCTAGCTCAGAACCATTAGAACAGAGCTTCATGTGCTGCCTCCCTACATCCACAGGGTGGCCTGCAGCCGGCTCAGTCCAGTATGCAGGTGAGGACCTAGAGATCCTCTTGTCCTGAGAAGGTGGCTGTCACCTCCAGTGTTTGGGGCCAAGCAAAGCCCAGTCCTCCTTGTAACAGTGTAAAAATGCATTTCAATAGCATCTTCTTTGTTTACCTCTCCCCTCTTCATTCTGGCCGTAACTGCTTTGAAAAATATGTTGTTATGGTTATTGGTATCAATTCCTCAGTAAGTCAGCCCCAAGGACCGGGCAGAGAGTGATACCTCCAGATACCAGCTGCCTGGGAGAAAATAGCTTCCAAGGCTCCCAAGAGGAAAAATAAAACAATATTGCTGCCAGAGTATAGATAACAAAACTGACCACCAGAAACCATATTTATTTGTGTAGAGTATTAACCGCTTACATCTGCTTCTGTAATCTGCTTACTTGCGTAATCAAGGCCCACCAGGATGTAAGTTTAGGTTTTATAATCTGTCTCCACTAGAGGCTCAGGGCTGATTCTCTAGTGGGGAGAATCAGTCACCGGCCAGCTAATAAAGGCTCATAATTAATCTCAATTGGCTTCGTGGGTCTTAGATTTGAACGTGCCACAATACTCCTGAAGCAGATGTAGAGTAAAAACGTATGTCCACAGCAACGAGACTAGTAGACATGTATTCCTGCGGGGTCACCTTTGACCCCCACATGAATCCCATGAGTTGTTCACATGACCGCCACATGATTCGCTAGTGAGTGCTTCATGATTGACAGGTGACTTCACTTCTCAAAAGTAGCTTGATTTTCAATATTTCAGCTTTGATACATTCTTGGTTAAGCAATTCCTTCTCTACAGTAGTGGCCTAAGGTCTGCATCGAAGAATTATGAGGGAGTCACACCTGAAGCCTTTAAGAGTTATGCTCACAATGACTAAGCATTTTTGCTTTAATACAGCAAAATGGTGGCTGCTTTTTCCACCACTCTAAAGTAGCTTCCTCACAGCAGACTCAGCCTCCAAATTTCAACATAGTTAATGTGTGACAGCCGCTTCTTTGCCTTCAAGCAAATTGCCTGACTACAGACAAAACCTAAAGCCAGTTATCTAGGAATCCTTGTCTGATAGCCTAAACATTTGTCCTTAAGCAAGGATTCTCATGCAGACATGACCTTTTGATTGAAGGGCAGTGAGGTGGCTTTCTCAACCACACTCTCTTACACATGAAGTCTTCTTTTCTCATTGTTTATATGAATTTTACCAAGGAATGTAGAAGGGTAACTCTAAAATGAGAGCCACACCATCACCCCAATGTCATGTAATCTCCCTGTGATGCCCTCAGGCCAGTCTCTTGATGGTCATGTGATTCTCGTGGGTCAGCCACGTGAATCCCATGAGATTCCCTAGTTCTTGCTATGAGATTTTCAGGTGACTTCCACTTTATTTATCTCTGCTGGCTGAAACCAAGTGTTTTCAAAACAGACTGAAGGAACTGCCTCAATGTCAATATCTCAGCTTTCTTTCCATGGTCCTTAAGCCAGGGTCTCTCAGAATTTGTAGTCTGAGGTTTGCTATAGAGGAATTCTGAGGCAGCCATTCTTTCCACCATGAAGATGTATCCTCACAATGACTTGGCACTTTTTTCCACTATACATCAAAGTGGCAGCTGTTGTTTCCACCACTATTCAGTCTCTTCCTCACAGCACACTCAGCCTCCAGTTTTCCACACGGCCAATGTGTTTCTGCCACCTCCACTGCCATAAAGCAGATTTCCTGAAAACAGACAAAACCTGAGACAAATTAATGATTACTGTCTGGCCGCTTATACCATTGACTGCAAGTAAGTTTTGTAATGTGGACATGACATTCGATTGGAGGTTAGTTAGGAGGCTGTCTCGGCCACCTTTTGTAGCACAGAGACTAATGTTTTCTCAGTGTTTATGTGAATTTTATCGAGCGATATGCACTCATCATTCCAAAAGGAAAACTACATCATACCCATTTCTCACAAGATCTCCCTGTTTTTCATACAGACGAGTTTCTTCTTGGGCATATGGTCCCCATGGTGTCACATGATCCTGTCATGTCTCCCATGGGGCCATGCTCCCAAGGTTAACACTATCTAATTTTGAAAAGTCTAGGCTAAAAACTACACACACTACCAACATCCTAGACCTTGTGATAGAAACTAATGTGCAGTGCATGGCCTACAGATGAAAGCTGTCTACACTTACAGAAAAGAAAGGAGACCTCCAATCATGGTAAACAGTAATTTCTCCAAGTGAAGTGACTAGAGTTCTAGGCCCATGACACAAAGCCAGTCTCTTCTTAACACTAACACAATAGAGTCCTGGTCTAAAGCCAACAAGCTTGTCCTTGTTGAAAATTATTAGATTGGAAACTTAAACTGCAAGGCCAGCATTTCCCCAGGCAAGAGTATCTTTCTTGGAGAACTAGAACCTTGGCTCCTGGCCTGGACTTTCTGATAAGAATAAGAGTGGTGCTTTGGCTTGCAGTTTCAATTCCTTCACCTATTCCAGGAGGTCAAACTGAAACCTTGATTCACAGCATTTCTTTTGTCTTTTCCTAAAAGAGACTGAAGTGGTGGCCTGGAACTATGGTTCTAAGCCTTTTCATGCTGAACAAATGTCGACTGGTGTCTTAGGCCCACAGCAACAAGCAATTTTTTTTACAAGGGAAACTAGAATGGAGACTTAGGCCTATGACACCAAGCTTGGACTCTCCTCACAGTAACTAGAGTGCAGGCCTGGGCTCCCAAGGTCAAGACTATTTAATTTATAACAGTCTTGATGAAACAACAACTCACACTACACCAAAGTTAGCCCTGGTGAACAGAAACTCATGTGGAGTGTATGGCCCACAAACCAAACTGTCTTCTCTGAACCAAAGGAAGAATGGAGGCCTCCATTCATATCAGCAATGCTGTTTTCCCTCGAAAGGATGTATAGTGATGACATGGGTCCAAGGAACAAAGCCTGTCTTTTCCTAACAAAAGGATCAAGGGTGACTGGGACTCTAGTCACTAAGCCTATTCTCTCTTAAACCTAGTAGATAAGAGACCTTAACTCTCAGGAAAAGGCAGACTTCAGGAAAGAGAATCTTAACTTGAGAACTAGGACCTTGTCTCCTGCCAGAATTTCTAATCAGGAATCAGAGTGCCGACCTTCTTTCACAGTTTCAATCCTTTCCTCTATTTCCAGAAAGTAGAGTGGAGATATTGGCCCACAGCATTTCTTCTGTCTTTCTCTAACAGACTGAATGGGTAGCCTGGGTCCACGGTTCAAATCCTATCCTCTCTAAGCGAATGTCACCTTCAGTTCTAGACCCACAGCAACCCTTTGATGGAAGATAAACCAGAGTCTGTGGAAATCAGCACAATGCCTGGACCTCATAAAGGAAACTAGTTGGCAAGCCCAGGCCCTCAAGGTCAAGACTATCCAATTAGTAACAAACCCCAGGCTGAAGACCTAGGCCCACAATACCCAGCCTGTCCCCTGCTACCAAAAACTCTTGGGAAGATCTTGTCCCAAAGTACCAACCTGTCGTCTCCTAGAAGGAGGAAGAATAGAGGACTTGGTTCATGGCACCAAGACTGTCCTCCCTTTAAAGCATTTACGATAGAATTTAGGCTAATGACACCAACCTTGTGTAATTCTAACAGTCCATTCAGCACAATCTGGTCCCATGTCACAAATCTTACCTTCTGCCAATTATTGCAATGTGACCATAACCTACAGCACCAAGCCTTTTCCCTAGTAAGAGAAGGTAGTATGGACACTTAGAAACTTGACACAAGTTCTTCTTTCAAGAACTTGATTGAGGATCTTGGAAACATGGCCAAGCACAGTTCCTATTTCCAGGAAGTAGAGTGGAGACCTCGGCCCACAGAATCTAACTTTACTTTTCCCAATGGAACCTTCGGTGGAGGACTTGGCACATGGTAACAAGACCATCTTGGTAGGAAAAAAGAAAATTCGATAGAAGTCCAAAGCCCAGATGCAGTCCTCTGCCTAGATCAGGGGAAGTAGAGTGTTTATTTGAAAACACAACACTATGCTGGCCTAATTTTCAAGGTAAATTCGAGTGGAAAATGTTTCCCACACACTCAGGCCTGCTTCATTCTAAGAAGTAGAGTGAAAACCTATGCCCACAGAAGCAAGTTAGTCACCTGGTAGACACAAGATTTCCACAGGGTCTTCCATGACCCCATGTGAATCCTGCGAGGAGTTATGGTGATGGCCATATGATTCTCTAGTGACCACTACGTGATTTTCAGGTGACTTCCACCTTATTCCTCTTCCCCTATCCTCAACCAAGTGATTTCAAAACATGTCTCATGAACTCTTATTTTCAATGTATCAGCATTGAGTCATTGGCTGTTAAGCAATTCCCTCTCGACAGTAGTGGCCTAGGGTCTGCATCAAATATTAGTGTGGGAGTCTCACTTTAAGCATTCAGAATTATGCTCACAGTAGCTCAGCAGTTTTTTGTTGCAATATATCAAAATGGCGGCTGCTGTTTTCAGTGCTCTAAATTAGCAACCTCAAGCAGACTCAGCCTCCAAATTTTAATGCGGTTAATGTGCGACCGCTGCTCCCATTGTCTTCAAACAGGTTGCCTGATCACAGACGAAACCTCAGGCCAGTTTTTTAATGATTATTCTATAGTAGCCTACACAGCTGTCCTCAAACATGTTGACTTGACCTTTTGATTGAAGGGCAGTGAGGTTCTGTGACACACAGAATCTCCTTTTCTCAGTGTTTATGTGAATTTTACCAAAGAATGTAGATGAGTAACTCAAAATTTAGAGCCACACCACCACCCCAATGTCATGTGGTCTCCCTGTGATGCCCTCAGGCCAGTCTCTTGATGATCACATGATTCCCATGCATCAGCCGTGTGAATGTCACAAGACTCCCTAGTCCTTGCTACAAGATTTTCAGGTGACTTCTACCTAATTTTCCTCTGCTGGCCTATACCAAGGGCTTTCAGAATACACTGAAGGAACTGCCTCAATGTCAATATCTCAGCTTTCTTTCTATGGTAGTTAAATCAGTCCCTCTCAAAATTTGTAGTCTGAGGTTTGCTATAGGGGATTTCTGAGGCAGCCGTTTTTTCCACCATGAAAAGGCATCCTCATAATGACTCAGCTTTTTTCATACAATACACCAAAATGGAGGCTGTCGTTTCCACTGCTATCCAGTCGCTTCCTCACAGCACACTCAGCCTCCAGGTTTCACCATGGCCAATGTGTGCCCACTGCCTCCACTGCCATAAAACAGGTTTCTCGACAACAGACAAAGTCAGAAGCAAATTAATGATCATTTTCTGGGTGCATATATTATTGACCTCAAGCAAGTTTTGTAACTTTTACACAACATTCGATTGGAGGTCAGTTAGGAGGCTATCTCAGCCACCTCTGTTACCCACAGACTAATGTTTTCTCAGTGTTTATGTGAATTTTATTAAGTGATATTCACTCATCATTCCAAAGGGAACACCGCATCATCCCAATCAGTTACATGATCTCCCTGTTTTTCATAAATTCCAGTCTCTTGATGGGCATGTGATTCGCATAGGGTAGTCAATTGATCTTACTGTGACTCCTGAGTGGGGACTTTCACCTATTCCAGGAAGTAGACTGAGACCTCAGCCCACATTATTTTTTCTGTCTTTTTCCAGCAGCACTTGTAGTGGTGGCCTGGGCCCATGCTTCTAAGCTTGTCTTCCCTGAACAAATGTCAATTGGTGTCCTAGGCTCACAGCAAAAAGCCTATCCTTATATAAGGGAAACTAGAATGGAGATTTAGTTATGTGACACAAAGCCTGGAGTCTCCTCACAGAAACTAGAGTGCAGGCCCAGGCTCCCAAGGTCAAGACTGTTTAATTTATAACAGACTAGATCATCAAACAACTACTCACACTAGCCCCTGTGAACAGAAACCCATGTGGAGTGTATGGCCCATGATAAAAGCTTTTTCTCTGAACAAAAGTAAGATTGGAGACTTCAATTTGAATCAGCAACACTGTCTTCCCTTGAAAGGATGGAGAATGGTGACACAGACCCATGGTACAAACCCTATCATTTTCTAATAATAAGTACAAGGGAGACTGGGACCCATGGCACTAAACCTGCCTTCTCTGAAAACTAATAGACAGGAAACTGTAACCCACAGAGAAAGCCTGTCTTCATGTAAGATATTCCTAACTCAGTACCTAGGACCATGCATCTTGCCTGGATTTCTAACCTTGATTTGCACTTCTAATTCTTCTTCTATTTCCAGGATGTGGAGATGAGAAATTGGCCCACAACATTTCTTCTGTATTTCCCTAACAGATTGAATGGGAAGCCTGGGTCCACAGTTCAAATCCTGTCCTCTCTGAGTGAATGTCACCTTTAGTCCTAGACCCAAAGCAACAATCCTTCTTTATAGAAGATAAACTAGAATGGAGACTGTGGAAATTGGCACCAAGCCTGGACATCCTAATAGAAACTAGTTGGTAGCCCAAGGCCCACAAGGTCAAGATTAGCCAATGAAAAAAAAACATCCAGACTGAAGACCTAGGCCCACAGCACCAAGCCTGTCCCATGCTACCAGAAACTCTTAAGGAGACCTTGGCCCACAAAACCAAGATGTCGTCTAGGAGAAGGAAGAATAGAGGACTCCATTCATGGCACCAAGACTGTCCTCCCTTTAAAGCATTTATACATGAAATTTGGGTACATGGTAGCAAACTTTTGTCATCCTAACAATCTTTTCAGCACAACCTAGTCCAATGTTACCAATTTTCCCTTTGGCTAATTATTGAAAGGTGACCGTAACCAAAAGAATCAAGCCTTTCCCTTCATACGAGAAGGTAGAGTGGGCACTGAGAAACTTGCCACAAAGCCAGAACTCTTCTTTCAGGAACTCAATTGGGGAGCTTGGAAGCAAGGCCAAGCATTGTTCCTATTTCCAGGAAGTAGAGTGGAGACACTGGCCCAGAGAATCTAACCTAACTTTCCTTAGCAGAACCTTAGGTGGAGGACTTGGCACACAATAACAAGACCATTCTGGTAATAAAAAGAAGAAGAAGAAGAGAAGAAGAAGAAGAAAGAAGAAGAGAAGAAGAAGAAGAAGAAGAAGAAGAAGAAGAGAAGAAGAAGAAGAAGAAGAAGAAGAAGAGAAGAAGAAGAAGAGAAGAAGAAGAAGAAGAAGAAGAAGAAGAGAAGAAGAAGAAGAAGAAGAAAGAAGAGAAGAAGAAGAAGAAGAGAAGAAGAAGAAGAAGAAGAAGAAGAAGAAGAAGAAGAAAGAAGAAGAAGAAAAGAAGAAAGAAGAAGAAGAAGAAAGAAGAAGAAGAAGAAGAAGAAGAAGAAGAAGAAGAAGAAGAAGAAGAAGAAGAAAGAAGAAGAGAAGAAGAAGAAGAAGAAGAAGAAGAAGAAAGAAAAGTCACAGAAGATGATGCCCAGGAACTTGTCCTCAGCCTGGATCAGGGAAGTAGAGTGGACATTTGAAAACACGACCCCATGTTGGTCTCATGTTCAAGGTACTCTAGTGGGAAACATTTCCACACACTCATCTGGTTCATTCTAAGAAGTAGAGTGAAAACCTAGACCAATCGCAACAACCATAGTAAACTGTAAGATACACAATTCCCATGGGTTCTTTCTTGATACACACGTGAATACCAAAAGATGTTCATGTGACCACTTGAGATTACCTAGTGATTACTGAGTGATTTTCAGGTGTCTTCCACATTATTCCTCTTCCCCTAAAATTAACTTTAAATTTAACCTTAAACCTATCTCTAATTTTAAACATAAACCAAATGCTCACACTCACTCAAACCATAATGCTAACCCTAACCCTAAACCCTAAGCCCTAACTCTTAACCTAACCCTAACCCTAAAGGTAATGCTAACCTTAACATCAAACCCAATTCTAATCCTACACTAAACCTAAGACTTACACTAACCCTAACACTAAACCTAACCCTAGCAATAACTCAAAACCTAACCCTGACCATAAGCTTAACACTAAAACATAAACCATAACCCAAAAACTAACCATAACCCTAATCGTATCCCTAACACTAAAACTAAAGCTAACCCTAAACCTAAACGTAACTCTAAACTAAAATCTAACCATAATCACTAAATTCAACCCTAACCCTAATCCTGACCTTAATCCTAACCCTAACCTTAAAACAAAACCCTAAACAAAACACGAAAACTTTGCCTAACACTAACTCTAAACATTAAATCCTAATCCTAACCCTAAAGTTAACCCTAACTCTACCCTGAATACTAACCCTAACCCTAACCCTAACCCTAACCCTAACCCTGACCATAATCCTAACCATAACCTTATCTCTAAAACCTAACCTTAACACTAACTGTAACTTTAGTGCTAACCCTAACCCTAACCCACACCCTAAAACTAATGCTAACACTAAATCTAACTCCAACACTAACCCTAAAACTAACACTAACTCTAACCCTAACCCGAACCTTAATCATAACCCTAACCTTAAAACCTAAACCCTAAACTTAACCCAAACACTAAACCTAAACGTAAACCTAACCATAAAACAACACCTAATTCTAATGATAACCATAAAACTAACTATTAACCTAATGTTGACTCTAACCCTAACCCAAACCCTAACCACATACCATCTCTAACTAAACCCTAAAATTAAGCCTAACCTAACTGTATTCCTACCCGAAACCTAACCTTAACCCTAGCCTGAAAGTTAATCCAAACTCTAACACTAAATCTAACCCTAACACTAAACCTTAAACCCTAAACTTAACCCTAATCCTAACCCTAAAACTAATGCTAACTCTAACCCAAAACCTAACCCTAACACTAACACATAACCATAATGCTAACCCTAACCCTAACCCTAACCTTAACCTAAATTTAAGTCTAATGCTAAC
Source organism: Eonycteris spelaea (assembly GCA_003508835.1). Lineage (NCBI taxonomy): Eukaryota > Metazoa > Chordata > Mammalia > Chiroptera > Pteropodidae > Eonycteris > Eonycteris spelaea. Next base: position 67,350 of record PUFA01000605.1, on the reverse strand, counting down.
CCTAACCCTAACTTTAATCTAACACTAAACCTAACACTCACCCTAACCACACCCTTATCCATTACCCTAACCCTACCCCTACCCTACTACTACCCTAACCCTAACCCTAAACCCAACCCTAACCATAACCTAACCATACCCCTACTCATAACGCTACCACTACAACTACCTCTAACTCTAACCCTAAACCTAAACCTATCTCTTACCTTCTACCTAAACATAACACTAACCTTAATGATACCCCTACCACTATTCCTACACTTACCACTGCCCCTACCCCTACCCCTATGCTTACCCATAACTGTACCCTAACCCTAACCATAAAACTAAAACTACCCTTAACCCTAACACTAACTCTAACCCTAACCCTAAACCTAGACATAAACTAACACTAACCATAACCATAAAAATAAACCTAAAACTAAACCTAAACCTAACCCAAACAACAATCCCAAAGCTAACCCTAACCCTAACCTAACATTAACTCTAATCTTAAACCTAACCCTAAACATACCCTTTCCTCTAACCCCACTCCTACCCCTACAAATACCCTGCTCCTAACCCTCCCTTACCTTGATCCAGCCCTAACCATAACCCTAAACTAACCCTAACCCTAAACCTAAACCTAAACTTGAACCTAACCCTACCTCTCCTCCTACCCTAACACTAAACCTAAACTTAACCCCAAAATAACCATAACCCTAACCTTAACTCTAACCCTAAACCTAAATTTAACACTAATCCTAACCCTAAAGTTAATCCTAAAAGAGATCAGCAGAACCATTGTAAATAAAAGCAATCATCATTACAACCACTAACCCTAAATCTAACTATAACACTAAATCTAACCGTAATTCTACAATTACCACTCATCCTAACCCTAACACTAACCCTAACCTTAATCAATACACTAACATTTCTAACCCTAACACAAACCCTAACTTTAATCCTAAACCTAACCCTAAAACTAAACCTAACTTTTACACTAACTGTAAAACCTAACCCTAACTCTAACCCAAACCTAACCCTAAACTTTACTGAGATCAGCAAAACCTTCTGAGTAAAGCCATCATCACACAAATTTTTGTATTTCTATCTTCACTTAGTTTTTGACCTGGTTGTTTAAAACTGTCTTTCTATTTTCTTGATATTTCTATGAAGAGTTTTTTTTTAACATAAACCCAAACCCTAACCCTAAACATAACACTAACCCTATCCTGGGTTAGGTAAGGTTAAGCCTACCCCGAACTCAAAACTAATCCTATCCCTATCCTTAATCCTAAATCTAGATATAACACTAACTATAGCACTAACCATAACAGTAACCCACACTCTAAAATTAACCCTAACTCTAGCAAAAGGCTAAACTCTAAATCATATCTTAACCCCAAAGCTAACACTAACATTAACCAAACTCTAAACCATAGCACAAACCCTAATCCTAAACTAAAACCTAAGCAAGATCAGCAAAAACACTATTAGTAAAGTCATCATCTATTCTAACTCTACCCCTAACCCTACCCCTAACCCTGCCCTAACCTATCCCTAATCCTAAACACAACCCTCTCCCTAAAACTAAACCTAACCCTAACCCGAAACCTAAACCTAAATCTAATCCTAAACCTAACCATAACCCTAATCCTAACCCTAACCCTATTTCCCTTAACTTAACTCTAACCCTAACCTTAACCCTAACACTAAACATAACCAGAATTCAAACCCTAACCATAAACCTAACCATAACTTAACCATAACCCTACCCTAAACCAAACCCTAAACCTAACTCTAACACTACCCCTAACCCTAATCCGAACACGAACAGCAAACCCTAACCATAATCCCAAACTATAACCCTAACCATAAAACTAACCTAATCCTAACCATAACCATACCCTAACTTAACCCTAAACCTAACCCAAAATATAAAACTAAACCTAACCCTAATCCTAAAAATAAACATAGCCCTAACCTTAACCCTAACCCTAAATCTAACACTAACATTAAACCTTATTCTAATTCTAATCCTAACCAATATCAGAAAGAAAAAAAAAAACTCTTACAAAGGCATCATCACTAACATTTTTGTATTTCTGCCTTTACTTAATTTTGACCTGGCTAGTTATTATTGTCTTTCTATGTCCCTGATATTTCTAGGAAGTGTTTTATTTCTAACCCTAGCCCTAACCCTAACCTTTACACTAATGATAACCTAAACCTAACCCAAACTCTAACCCTAACCATGACCCTAATCCTAACCCTAAACTTAATCATAACCCTAACCCTAACCCTAATCTAACGCTACACTAACACCTAATAAAAATTTTATGCTTCTTCCTATACATAACCCTAACCCTATCCCCAATCCTACCCCTACTCTTAACCCTAACCTAATCCTAACAGTAATCCTAAACCTAACCTTAATCCTAACCCTAACAGTAATGATAACCTACACTTGCCCTAATGCTAACCCTAACCCTTATCCTAAAAAACAACAACCCACACCCTAACCCAAACCCTATCCTAACTGTAAATGTACCCTTGATCCTAACACTAGACATAACCCTAACCCTAATCCTATCCCTAAACTAACACTAACTCTAACCATAACAATAAACTTAAAATTAAACCTAAATCTAACTCAAACCATAATTCTAATCGTAACTCTAACCCTAACCATAATCTTATCTCTAATCCTAAACCTAACCCTAACCATACTCATTCCTCTGATCCTACCCCTACTCCTACAACTACCCGACACCTAACCTTACACCTACCTTAACCTAAACCTTACACTAATCCTAACTATACAAAACTACTAACCCTAACCATAATCCTAATTAATACTAACACTAACCCTTACACTATAACCCTAACAGTAACCCTAACCCTAAATCTAACCTTAATTCTAATCATAACTATAACCCTAACCCTAACCATACTCCTAAACTTAACCCTAACACTAATGCTTATACTAACCCTAACCCAAAGACTAACTCTAAACCTAACCCTAATCCTAACACTAACCCTAAAACTAACCCTAATCCTAACTCTAACCCTATCTCTAACTCTAATACTCCCTTAAATATAAGCAAGATCAACAAAAATCCTATAAGTAAAAGCCATCATCACTAGAATATTGTATTTCTGGGGAAGGCTCCATAGTTTAGTGGTTAGCATGTCTGTTTTACATGCAGAAGATCTTGGGTTCGCACCCAGATGGAACCTCAGACCATACATCATGTGCACCAGGCCCCCGAGTGTGCCAGTCCCGCCAGGTGTGTCAGGAACCCTAGTGGGCCTGAGGTACCCACCCAGGGTGCACCAGGCCTCAGATATGCCAGGTCCCATGTGAGCCAAGTCCTGGGTATGCCAGGCCCCGGGTATGCCAGGTTTGGATTTGAGCCACAAACGTGTGAGGAGACACCCCGCCTTCAGAGATTCAGTTCTAAGGTCAGAAGTGGAAGTTGGCGGAGGGGTGAGAAGGGGGGGAATTAGAGAGGAGGGAAGTTAAAAATAAAAAATAATAAAATATTACCTGGCTTATGATTCCTGCCTTTCTATCTCCTTGATTTTTCTTGGAAGAGTAAGTTTTCTAACCTTAACCCTAACCCTAACCATAACCCTAACCCTAACTCTAACCCAAACCCAAATTCGAACCTGAACCCCAAACAAAGCCTTACTCTAAACCTAAACCTACCCCTAACCAAAAACATACATTTAACACTAACACTAACTCTAACACCAACTCTAAGCCTAGCCCTAAACTAACACCAACCTTAACCATAACTATAAATCTAAAATTAAACCTAAACCTAACCTGAACCATAATCCTAATTCTAACCCTAACCCTAACCATAACATTATCTCTAACCCTAAACCTAACCTTAACCATACTCCTTCCTCTAATCCTACCCTTAACCCTACAACTACCCTACTCCTAATCCTACCCATACCTTAATCCAGCCCTAACCTTAACCATAACCCTAACCATGCAATAACCACTAACACTTACCTTAACCCTAAACCAAACCGTAACTTTAACTCTAAACCTCAATTTAACCCTAACCCTAACCCTAATGTTAATCTTAACCAAGATCAACAAAAATTCTGTAAGTAAAAGCAATCATAAGTATGACAACCACTAACCCTAACACTAACCATAACCGTAACGCTAAATCTAAACCTAACCCTACAACTACCACTCACCCTAATCCTAACGCACATCCTAAACCTAACAATAACACTAACATCTCTAACCCTACCTAACCCTAACTCTAATGTAACCCTACTTTAACCCTAACCCTAACCCTACCCCAAAATAAACCTAACCCTTATACTAACTCTAAAACCTAACCTTAACACTAACCCAAACCTGACCATAAACTTAAGCAAGATCAGTGAAAACCTTCTTAGTAAAGCCATCATCACAAAATTTTTGTATTTCTGTCTTCACTTAGTTTTTGACTTGGCTGTTAATAATTGTCATTCTACTTCTTTAATATTTCTAGGGAGAGTTTTTTTTCTTTTTGTTTAACATTAGCTCTAACCCAACCCCTAAACCTAACACTAACATTCACCCTAAGCCTAAATCTACCTCAAACCCAAAACTATTCCTATTCCTATCCCTAACCCTAAACATAACCCTCACCCTAAACATACCCATAATCCTAAGAGTACTCCTACCACTACCCCTATCTACACTTATACCTACTCCTACTTCCACTCCTATGACTAATCCTAATTCTAGCCCTAACCCAGTCCTAACCGTACCCTAATGCTAACCCTAACACTAACACTAAACACTAACACTAACACTAACACTTACACTAACTCTAACCCTAAGGGTAAACCTAACACTAAACCTAATCCTACATTAAACCTTATTCTAATTCTAATAGTAACCTTATCCATATCTCTACATCTACCCCTACCCTACTCCTAATGATAACACTAACCAAAACCCATCCCAGACCCCAACTCCAACCTTATCCCTAATTTTAAATCTAACCCTAACTCTAACCCTAACATTAAACCAACCATAAACATAACCCTAATCATAACTCTAATTTGAACTCTAAACCTCACCCAAACCCTAAACCTAACCATAGTTACTAACCGTAACTCTAACCATGACCATTATCCTAATTCTAACCCTGAAAACTAACCCTACCAAGAACACTAACCCTAACATTAAGCCTAACCCTAATCTTAACCCTAAACCTAACCTTAACTCTAACCCTAACCCTAACACTAATCCTAAATATAAACATTACAGAGATAAGCAAAAACTTGTAAGTAAAAGCCATCATCACTAAAAATTTGTATTTCTGCATTCACTTAATTTTTGACCTGGTTAATTATTATTCTTTCTAAGACCTTGATTTTTTCTAGAAAGATTTTTTCTACTGTAAACCAAAACATAAACCTAACCCTACCCCTAATCTTAATTCTATCCAAAACCCTAAACCTAAACCTAACCTTAACCTTAACCCTAAACCGAACTATAATCGTAACCCTAATTCTAACCCTAACTGTAACCCTCACCCTAACACTGAAAGTAACCCTAACCCAACCCCCAGTCTAACCCCAACCCTAACTATAACCCTAACTTTAACCCTAACACTACATAAAAAGTAACACTAACCACAACCCTAACTCTAAACCCTAACACTATCACTAACCCTAACCTTAAAATGAATTGAGATGAGCAGAAACACTCTAAGTAAAGGATATCATCATTAAAATTTTGTATTTCTCCCTTCACTTAGTTTTTGACCTGTTTTTTTTTTCCCTAACATTCTAACACCTAATATTTCCAGAAAGGGTTTTTTTTTCCCCTAACACTAACACTATCTCTACTCAAATCCTAACTCTAACACTAACACTAACCATAACCCTAATGTGAACCCTAACCTATGACCACCACTAACTCTAACCCTAACCATAACCCTACAACTACCAACAACCTTAACCCTAAACTTAACCCTAACATTAACCCTAACCCTAACCCTAAAACTAACCCTAAACCTTACACTAACTCTAAAACCTAACCCTAACACTAAAACAAGCCTAACCCTAATCTTAACCAAGATCAGTAAAAACTTCTTAGTAAAGCTATCATGACAAAATGTTTTGTATTTCTACCTTCACTTAGTTTTTGATCTGGCTGTTTATAATTGTCTTTCTACTTCCTTAATATTTCTGGGAAGAGTATTTCTTTTCTAATGCTAACCCAGCACTAACCCTAACCTAACATTAACCATTACCATAATCATAACACTAACACTAAACCTAACCCTAAACCTAATCCTAACCGTAACCCTAACCCTAACCGTAAATTGAAACCTACCTTAAAACTTAACAAGATGAGCAAACGCAGTGTAAGTAAAAGCCATCATCAATAAACAATTTTATTTTACCTTCATTTAGTTTTTGACTAGACTAATTATTATTGTTGTCTATTTCCCTCCTTCATTTTCCTTGGAGGAGTTTATTTTCTAACCCTATCCGTAACCCTAAAAATAAACATAAACCTAACCTATGCCTAATCCTAACCTAATCCTAACTTAAAACCTACGATAAACCTTATTAAGATCAGTAAAAATATTGTAAGTAAAAGCCATCATCACTAAAATATTTTATTTCTGCCTGCACTTATTATTTGAGCTGGCTAATTATTAATGTATTTCTTCCTTCTTTATTTTCCTTGGAAGAGTTTTTTTTTTTAATCCTAACCTTAAACCTAACGCTAATCTTAACCCTAATGCTAACCCTAACCCTAACCATTACCTTCACCCTAAACCTAACTCTAACCCTAAGCCTAAGCCTTCCCCTATACCTCAAGCTTACTCTAAAACTAACACTAATTCTAAACCTAATACTAATGCTAACCCTAACCCTAACACTAACCCTAAACCTATTTCTAACCCTATCTTAAAACTAACAAGATTAGCAAAAACCATCAGCATTAAAATATTTTATTTTATTTCTACCTTCACTTAATTCTTGACTTGGCTATAATTAATATGTTCTACCTTTTTGATTTTTCTTTTTTTAAGAGATTTTTTAAAAATAAATGTAACCATTATCCTAATCCTAACACTAACTTTAATGTTAAATCTAATTCTAAACCTAACCCTAACCCTAAATCTAATCTTAACTTTAATCCTGAAACCTTAAACCTAACCATAACCAAAACGGATCCCTAACCATAACCAATTTTAACACTAACCTTAACTCTAAACCTAAGACTTACCTTAAACCAAATCCTAAACTAACCCTAACCCTATCCCTAATCCTAAAACTTACCCTAATTAAACCCTAGCCATGAACCTAAACCTAACATTAACACCAGCTTTACCCTAATGCTAAGACAAGCCATAAACCTAACCAACCCAACCTTAAACCTAAATCTAACCCTATCCCTAACCATGACCCTAACATAACCCAAACAACCCTAACCCTAATCCTAACCCTAATCCTAACCCTAACTCTAAACCTAACTCTAAACCTAAATTGAACCCTACCCCTAACTCTAATCCTAACATAAGCCAAACAACCCTAACCCTAAGTCTAAACCTAACCCTAACCCTAAACTTAACCATAACCCTAAACCTAACCTTAACTCCAACCCTAACACTAACCTGAAACCTTACCTTAATATTAACCCTGACCCTAACCCTAAAAACTTGAAACCTAATCCTAACTAAGCCTAATACTAAACCTAATATTAACACTAACTCTACCCCTAATCATAACCCTAACCCTAATCATAACCTTAACCCCAAACCTAAGTTTAACCCTAACCCTAAACCTAATGCTAAGCTTAACCCTAACCCCATTCTAATCCTATCCTTAAACCTAACTATGACGCTACCTTAAAACTAGCCAAGATCAGCAAAATCTCTGTAGTAAAAGCAATCAACAATAAAATATTTTATTTCTACCTTCAGTTGTTTTTCACCTGTCTAATTATATTTGTCTTTCTGCTTTTTATTTTTTTCTTTGAAGAGTTTTTTTTCCCCAAACCATAACCCCAACCCTAACCCTAACCTTATCAGTAACTATAAGCCTAACCCTAACAATTACCCTAACCCTACCTTGACCCAACCTTTACACTAACACTTACCCTAACCCTATCCTTAACACTAAAACTAATTGTAACTCTAACCCTAACCAAAACTCTAACCTTATCCATAACACTAGCCCTAAAACTAACCCTAACTCTAACTGTAACTCTTACCCTATCCAAAAGCCTAACCCTAAAGCTAACAATTCTAAACATAACCCTAACCTAATACTACCTTAACCAAAACCTAACCATAAACTTAAATTTAATCCTAACACTAGCCCTTACACTAAACCTAAACTTAGCCCTAAACCTAACTAACCCTAAACCTAACCATAACACTAAATCTAAGCCTAAACCTAACCCTAACAAACTTAACCCTAAGAAAAATCCTAACTCTAACCCTAACCCTGAACATAAGCTTAAACATAATCTTAAATCATATCTAACCTCATATTTACACTAACCTTAAAATTTACCTTAATCCCAACCCTAACCCTAACTCTAAAAACACTAACTCTAACCCCTAACATTACCTATAACTGTAACTCTAACCCTAACTATAATACTAACCTTAATCCTAACCCTAACCCTATCACTAATCTAAACCTAAACCTAACCTTAACCCTAACATATTACTATCTCTAACTCTAAAACCCTATCTATAACTCTCACCCTATCCCTAAAACTAACGCTAACCCTACATCTAACTCAAACACTGAATGTAACTCTAACCCTAATCCTAAACCTAAGTACTACCCTAACTCTAAACAAAATTCTAACCCTAACTCTAAACCTACTTTTAATCCTATATTAAACCTATGAAGATCATCAAAAATTCTGTAAGAAAAGACCATCATCACTAAAATACTTTATTTCAACCTTCACTTAGTTATTGACCTGGCTAATTATTATTCTTTTCCTTCCTCTTGGTTTTTCTGGAAGAGTTTATTTAATAACCCTAACCCTAATCATAACTGTAAATCTAACCCTAAGTCTAATAATAAATCTAACCCTAACCCTAACCCTAAGACTAACCTAAAACCTAAACCTAAACCTAAACCTAAACCTCACAGTAATCTTAACCCTAAACCTAATCCAAACCCTAACCCTAACCCTAACCCTAACTCTAATCCTCACCCTCACTCTAACCCTGAAACTAATTTTAACCTAAATTTAAATCTAATCCCAACCTTAACTGTAATCCTAACTTTAACCCTAACCGTACATGAAACTTAACAATAACCATAAACCTAACTCTAAACCCTAACACTATCACTAACCCTAACCTTAAAATGAACTGAGAGCAGCAAAAGCCCTATAAGTAAAAGACATTATCACTAAAATTTGTATTTCTCCCTTCACTTAGTTTTTGACCTGGCTAGTTATTATTGACTTTCTATGTACTTGATATTTCCAGGAAGTGTTTTTTTTTCTTCTAACATTAACTCTACCCCTACCCAAACCCTAATCCTAACACTAACTCTAACCCTAACCTGAATGCAAACCCTAACCTATGACTACCACTAATCCTAACCCTAACCATAACCCTACAACTAACCTTTAACCTTAACTCTAAACTTAACCCTAACACTAACCCCATCCCTAACCCTAAAACTAACTCTAAACCATACCCTGCCTCTAAAACCTAACCCTAACACTAAAACTAACCTAACCTTAAACTTAACCAAGATCAGTAAAAACTTCTTAGTAAAGCCATAATGACTTTTTTTTTTTAATTTCTGCCTTCACTTAGTTTTTGACCTGGCTATTTATAATTGTCTTTCTATTTTGTTGATATTTCTAGGAAGAGTATTTTTTTCCTAACCCAAACTCAATCCTAATCATAAAACTTACACTAACCATAACCTTAACCCTAATCCTAACACCAAACCTAACCATAACCCTAACCCTAAATCTAAATCTAACCCTACCTTAAAACTTACCAAGATCAGCAAAAACAGTGTAAGTAAAAGTCATCATCAATAAATAATTTTATTTTAACTTCACTTAAGTTTCTGACTAGGCTAATTACTATTGTCTTTTTACTTCTTTCATTTTCCTTGGAAGAGTTTATTTTCTAACCCTAACCCTAACCCTAACCCTAACCCTATGCTTACCTCTAAGCCTAACCTTAACTCTGACTCTACCTTAAACCTTACAAAGATAAGTAAAAAACACTGTAAGTAAAAGCCATTATCATTAAAATATTTTATTTCTGCCTACACTTAGTATTTGACCTTGCTAATTATTATTGCATTTTTTCTCCTCATTTTCTTTGGTAGAGTTTTTTCCTAAACCATAACCATAACCATAACCTAACACTAACCCTAACCCTAAGTCCTAGACCTAGCTCGAACCCTAACTTAACCTAACCCTAACCATAACACTAAGCTTAATCATACTCCTAAAACTAAATATAATTCTAACCCTAACACTACTCCTAACCCTAACCCTAACCTTCACCCTCACCCACACTCTAACCCTAACCCCAACCCTACCCCAATATTAACCCTAACCCTACAACTAACCCTAACTTTAACCCAAATCCTAACCCTAATCATAAACATAAACCTAACCTTAGCCCTATCCCCAGCCATATCAATAACCCTAACACTACCTTAAACTGTTCCAAAATAAACAAAAATCCTATAAGTAAAAACCATCATCACAAACCTATTTTATTTCTGCCTTCACTTATTTTTTTATCCTGACTAAATATCATTGTCTTTCTTCCTCCTTCATTTTTTGGAAGAGTTTTTGTCCCAACACTAACCATAACCCTAACCATAACCCTAAAACTAACCTTAAAACTGAACTTAATTCTAACCTAAGCCTAAGCCTAACCTGAACCTTAATGCTAACCAACCCTAACAATAACCTAACTCCAACCATAATCCTAACCCTTGATTTTTTTGGAAGAGTTTTTTCTAACCCTAACCCTATCTCTAATACTAACTCTAACTCTACCCTAACCCAAAATTTAACACTAACCATACTCCTAAACATAACCCTAACCCTAACCCTAATCCTGACCCTAACCCTAACCTTAACTCTAATAGAAACTTACATTTAATAAATATCAAATAAACCGTATAAGTAAAAGACATCATCATTAATATTATATTTCTACCTTCACTAGTTTTGACCTGGCTAATTATTGTCATGCTACGCCATTGATTTTTCTTGAAAGAGTATTTTTTCTATCCCAAACCCTAAACCTAACCCTAACACTAACCTTAATGCTAACCATCCTAACCCTAACCCTAACCCTAATCCTAAGCCAACTTCTACTCCTAAATCTAACCCAAACCCTAACCATAACCTTAAAGCTAATACTAAACCTACTCATGAACTTAACCAAAATCTAACTGCAATTGTAAACCTGACCCTAACCCTAACCCTAAATTATACCTAACCAAGATCAGTGAATAATGTGGAAATTAAATCTATCATCACTAAAATATTTGATTTCTGCTTTCACTTAGTTTTTGACTCAGTTAATTATTATTGTCATCTACCTTTTTGACTTTACTTAGAAGAGTTTTTTCTAACCTTAACACTAACCCTAACCTTAAACCTAACTCTAACCATTATCCTAACCCTAAAACCCTAATCCTAACTCAAACCCTAACCCTAAAAAATACCTAAAAACCCTAAAATCCCTATCACTAACCCTAACCCTATGCCTAACCCAAAACCTAACCCTAACCCTAACCCGAACCCTAACCCTAACTCTCAATCTAACCCTAATCTCCTTGATTTCCTTGAAAGAGTTTTTCTAACACTAAGCATAACCTTAATCCTAATGATAAACCTAACATTAACCCTAACACGAACCAACCCTAACCCAAGCCCAAACCCTAACGCTAACACAAACAATGCTAAACCTTACCCTAACCCTAATATTAGCCTTTACCCTAACCATAACAATAACCATTACTATAACCACAACCATAACCCTAATGACACAAACCAGAAACCTAACCCTAACCCTAACAATAAACCTAACACTACCCATAACTCTAAGCTAAAACCCTAACCCTAACCATGCCCTAGGCCTAATCTTAAGCCTAACCTTGACCTTAACCCTAATCATAACTCTAATCCTAACAATAATAACTCAAAACCTAACCCTAAACGTAATATTAACACTAACCTTAATCCTAGTCCTAAACCTAACCCTAACCCTCAAGCTAAGCCTAAAACTGTAACCCTAACTCTAACCCTAACACTATCTCTAACATTAACCCTATCCTAAACCAAACTATAACACTAACTCTAACAACCCTTAATAACCATAAGACTAATGCTAACGCTAACCCTAACCTTAAAACCTTAACCCTAATCCTAATTCTAGCCCTAACCCTAACCATAACTTTAACCCTTACTCTGACTTTAAACCTAACCCACACAATAACCCTAACCCTACCCCTAACTCTAACACTAACCCTAACTCTAACTAACCTAAACCTAACTCTAAACTAACACTAACCCTAACCATAACTATAAACCTAAAATTAAACCTAAAGCTAACCCAAACCATAATCTTCATCCTAACCCTAATTCTAACCATAACATTATCTCTAACTCTAAACCTAATCTTAACTACAACCTTTCCTCTAATTCTACCCCTAATCCTACAACTACCCTAACCTAACCCTACCTTTATCTTAACCCACCCTAACTCTAACCCTAACTTTTTACCCTAACCCTAAGAATAACTCTAACCTTAACCCTAACCCTAACTCTAAACCTAACCCTACATTAAAACTTATTCTAATTTAACCCTAAATCTAAACCCTGACCATAACCCAAACCCTAACCCTAACACTAACACTAATCGTAACCCTAATATGAACTCTAACCTAGTACTCTAACCCAAACCTGAACCCTACAACTACCAATATCCTTAACTCTAAACTTAACTTTAACACTAATCCCAACCCTAAACCTTAACCTAACCTTAACTTTACCATAACTCTAAAACTTAACCCTAATGCTAAAACAAACCTAACCCTAAACTTAACCAAGATCAGAAAAAAACCTTCTAGAAAAGACATCATTGCAAAAAAAAATTATTTTCTGCCTTCATTTAGTTTTTGACCTGGTTGTTTATAATTGTATTTCTACTTCCTTGATATTTCTAGGAAGAGCATTTTTTTCTAACCCTAACCCAACCTTACCCTAAACCTAACACTAATTATAACCATAATTCAAACACTAACACTAAACCTAACACTAACACTAACCCTAAACCTAACCCTAACTGAAAACTTACCAAGATCAGCAAGAAGAGTGTAAGAAAAAGCTGTCATTAAAAAAAGAATTTTATTTTGCTTTCACTTAGTTTTTGATTAGGCTAATTATTATTGTCTTTCTACTTTGATTTTTCTTAAAAGAGATTTATTATTTAATCCTAATCCTAACCCTAACCCTAACCTTAATACTAATCCTAATCCTTACCTTAACTCTAACCCTAACCCTAACAACCCTAATGCAAACCCTAACATAACTCTAAACCTAACCCTAAACCTAACCATAATGAAAATCTTATCCTAACCCTAACCCTAACAATCCTAACCCTAACCCTACAGTAACTCTAAAACTAACTTTAACCCTAACTCTAACCCTAAACCTAACCCTAACATTAACCGTACCTTAAAACTTACCAAGCTCAGCAAAAACCCTGTAAGTGAAAACCATCACCACTAAAATATTTTATTTTTGCCTTTACTTAGTATTTAATCTGGCTAATTATTATTGCCTTTCTACCTGCTTGATTTTATTTGGGAGAGTTTTTTTTTTCCACTAACCCTACCTTAACATAACTCTAATCCTAAATCTAAACATCATCCTAAGCCTATCTTTAATCTAACCCTAATCAAAACACTAACCCTAACCCTAACCCTAACCATAACCCAATTCGTAATCCTAACTGTACAGTAACCCTAACACTAACTCTAACTTTAATCCTAATCAAACCCTAACACTAACAATGCCTTAAACCTAACCAAGATCAGCAAAAATCCTGTAAGTAAAAGATATCACCACTAAAATATTTATTTCTGCCTTCACTAGTATTTGACCTGGCCAATTATTAGTCTCTTTCTACCTTCTGAGTTGTTTTTGGAAGAGCTTTTTTCCAACCCAAATCCTAAATTTAACCCTAACACTAACCCTAATCCATAACCTACCCTAAGCCTAACTATACTCCTAACCCTAACTCTAACCCTATCCCTAACTCTAACCCTAACCATAACCCTAGGCCTTCCCTTACTCCTAAAGCTTACCCTAACCTGAAGACTAACCCTAACCATAACTGTAACTCTAAGTCTAACCCTAACCCTAACGCTAAGCCTAAACATAACCCTAACCCAAAACCTAACCCTAACTCTAAACCTTCCTACAACTACCTATAACCCTAACTCTAATGCTAACCCTAATGCTTACCCTAATCCTAACCCTAACCCTTATCGTAAACCTAACCCTAAAACCTACACCTACCTCTAAACCTATCAATACTTATACTCCTAACTCTAGCCCTAATGCTAAGCTTTATTCTACGACAACCACTAACCTTAAGCCTAAATCTAATCATAACCCTAAACCTGACCCTAAACCTACAAACTACCACTCATCCTAACACTAAACTTAATGGTTACTCTAACCCTAACTGTAAACCCAAATCTAACCATAACCTTAATTCTAACTGAACCCCTAACCATAACCTGAATCCTAACCCTAAACTTAACCATAACTATAAACCTAACCCTAACTCTCACCATAACCATAACCCTCACCCTAACCCTGAAACTAATCCTAACCAAATCCTAAATCTAACCCCAACCTTAAACCTAACAAGATCAGCAAAAACCCTGTAATAAAAGCCAACCTAACAAGATCAGCAAAAACCCTGTAAATAAAAGCACTAAGATATTTATTTCTGACTTCACTTAGTTTTTGACTTGGCTATCATTATTGTCTTCAATCTTTTTGATTTTCCTTTGAAGAATGTTTTTTTTCTAATCCTAACACTAACCTTAACAACCCTAACCTAACTCCAACTCTAACCATAACCCTAAGCCTAACCAAACTCCTAAACCTAAACACAACCCTAACCCTAAACCTAGCCTAATACTAACATGAAATCTACACTAACCCTACCTTATACCTAAACAAGATCAACAGAACCCCTTACATAAAAGCCATAATCATTGAAATATTACATTCCTACCTTCACTGAGTTATTGATTTGGCTATTATTATTGTCTTCAACCTTTTTTTATTTTCCTTGTAAGAGTTTTTTACTTGACCCTAGCACTAACCGTAACCCTAGTGCTAACCCTCACTCTAACCCTAACCCTAAAAATTAGCCCTAAACCTAATCCTAACACTAATCCTAAATCTAAAATTCTAACCTTAACACTAAATCTAGACCTAACCCTAGCCTTAATAACCCTAACCCTAACCCTAACCCAAACCCTAACAACCCTAACCCTAACCTTAACCCTAACACTACACCTAACCCAAACTCTAAACCTCACCCTAAACTTAACTCTGACCATAACGCTAACCCTACACTTACCCTAAACCAAACCCTAATTTTAACCCTGATCCCTCTACTAAACCTAACCTTAACCTTAAACCTAACCTAACCCTAACCATAAACTTAAACTTAAACCTATCCCTAACCATATCCATAACCATAACTATATACTACCTTAAACATTACTAAGAAAAGCAAAAGACTTGTAAGTAAAAACCAACATCACTAAAATATTTTATTTTTGCTTTCAGTTACTTTTTATGCTGACTAATTATTATTGTCTTTCTTCCTCCTTCATTTTCCTTGGAAGAGTTTTTTTCCTAACCCTAACCATAAACTAAACCTAACTCTAACCCTAACCCTGAGCCTAAGCCTAACCCTAACCTTAATGCTAACCAACCCTAACAGTAACCTAACCCTACCCATAATTTTAACCTTTGATTTTTCTTGGAATAGTTTTTCTAACCCTAACTCTAACCCTAACCATAAACAACCCAAACCACAACTTTAACCTAACCATAATGCTATCATTTTCCCCAAACCTAACCAAACATGACCCTAACCCTAGCCTCACCATAACACTAAACCTAACCCTAAACATAAACCTAACCCTAAAACTTACCCTAACCCTAACCGTAGATCTAAAGCTACCTTAAAACTTACCAAGATCAGGAAAAACCCTAAAGTAAAAGCCATCATCACTAAAATATTTTATTTCTGCCTACACTTAGTTTTTGACTAGGCTAATAATTATTTTCCTTCTACCTCCTTGATTTTCTTCAGAAGAGTTATTTTTTAACCCTAACTCTATTCCTAACACTAAATTTATCTCTAAAACTAACCCTATTTTGAACTCTAATTCTACCTTAAACCTTACCAAGTACAAAAAAACCCTTAAAAAAAGTCATCATCACTAAAATACTTTATTTTGCCTTAATATAGTTTTTGTCTGGGCTAATTGTTATTGTCTTTCTACCACCTTGATTTTTCTAGGAAGAGTTTTTATTCTAAAATTACCTTAAATCTAACCCTAACCCTAAACCTAACCCTCACCCTAAGACATCCTAACTTTAAAACTTACCCTAGGCCTAACCCTAACCTTACCCTCATCCTACATTTAATACTAACCATACTCCTAATCCTAACTCTAACCCTAATGCTAACCTTAACACTAACACTAAATCTAACTCTTATCGTAACTAAAAACCTAAACCTAACCCTAATCCTAAGCAACAACTAACCCTAAGCCTAAACCAACTGTATTCTTACAACTACCTATAACCCTAACTCTAATGTTAACCCTAATGCTTACTCTAATCCTAACCCTAACCCTTATCATAAACCTAACCCTAAACCTATACCTACCCCTAAACCTAACACTACCAATACACCTAACTCTAACCCTAAGGCTAAGCTTTACCTTATGACAATCACTAATTGTAAGCCTAAACCTATCCATAACCCTAAACCTAACCCTAAACCTACAACTACCACTCACCCTAACACCAAACCCTAACACTAACTGTAAACCTAACCCTAACCCTAACTCTAAATCTAACTATAAACCTAACCCTAACTCTAAACTTCACAGTAACCCCCACCCTAACCCTTAAATTAATCCTAACCTAAATCTAACCCCAACCTTAAACTTAACAAGATCAGCAAAACCCTGTAAGTAAAAGTCATCAGCACTAAAATATTTTATTTCAGACTTCACTTAATTTTTGACTTGGCTATTATTGTCTTTGATCTTTTTGATTTTCCTTTGAAGAATGTTTTTTTTAAATCCTAACACTAACCCTAACACTAGCCCTAACACTACTCCTAACTCTAACTCTAACTCTCACCCTAACACTACCCGTAATACTAACACTAACCCTAATACTAACCCTAACCCTACTACTAACCTTAACCTTAACCCTAACTCAACCTCAACCCCTATATCCAACCAAATCCCCAAGTCCAACACCAATCCCTACCACAACCCCAACCCCAACACCAACCCAAACATGAACATGAACACAAACCTGAACCCTGCACAACAACCCTAACTGTAAACCTAAACTTACACCTAATCATAAACATACCTTTAACATGAACACTAACTATATCCCTAACCCTAAACCCAGCTATAAACTAACTATAACCCTAACCATAACTATAAATCTAAAATTAAATCTAAACCTAACCTGAACCATAATTCTAATCCCAACTCTAACCCTAAACATAATCTTATCTCTAACCCTAAACTAACCCTAATCATAACTCCTTTTCTATCCTACCTAGACCCTACACTACCCTACTCCAAACCCTACCCTTACCTTAACCCAGCCCTAACCCTAACCATAACCATAACCAAACAAAAACCACTAATCCTTATCCTCACCCTAACTCTATCCTAACTCTAACCATAACCGAAAACTTAATCCTACCTTTACCCCAACCCTAACTCTAAACCTAAGGAAACCCAAAACTAACCATAATCCTAATCTTAACCCTAACCCTAACCCTAACCTTATGTTAATCCTAATCTAGATCAGCAAAAATGCTGTCAGTGAAAGCAATCATCACTACGACAACCACTTACCCTAATCCTAACCATAACCATAACACTAAATCTAACCCTAACCCTACAACTACCACTTACCCTAATCCTAACGCTAACCCTAGCCCTAACTATAACAATAACATCCCTAACATTAACCCTAACTTTAACTCTAATCCTAACCCTACTTTAACCCTAATCCTAACCCTAAAACTGAACCTAATCCTAACACTAATTCTAAAACCTAATCCTGACTCTAATACAAACCTAACCCTAAACTTTACCAAGATCAGTGATAATCTTTTTAGTAAAGTCATCATCACAAAAAATTTTCATATTTCAGCTTTCACTTGGTTTTTGACTTTGCTGTTTATAATTCTCTCTCTATTTTCTTGATATTTCTAGGATTTTTTTAAACCTAACTCAAATCCTAACCCTAAACCTAAAACTAACTCTAACCTTAAGCCTAAACCTACCCCAAATCCAAAACTAATTTAATCCCTATTCCTAAACATAAACCTAAACATAAACCTAAACTTAACACTAACCATAATCCTAACCATAACACTAACCCTCATTTTAATAATAACCCTAACTCTAATACAAAGCCTAAACCTAAACCTAATCTTAACCCTAACTCTAACCCTAACATTAACACAATCTCTAAACCATAGCATGAAACCTAATCCTAAACTAAAACCTAAGTGAGAAGAGCAAAAACAGTATTAGTGAAGCCATCAACTATTCCAATGCTAAAATTACTTTTACTTTTAACACTGCCATAACCCTATCCCTGACCTTAAACATAACACTCACACTAAACCTAACTATAACCCTTAAATTACTCCTACCACTACCCCTACACCTAAACAAAATCTAACCCTAACCAAAATTTAATCCTACCCTAACCCTAACTCTAAGCCTAACCCTAACCATAACCATAATCCTACCCATAACCCTAATCCTAACCCAAACCCTAACTCTAACACAAAAGCTAATAGACAGACTGCTGCAGGCCACAGACCTCAAGCTATTTGACACAGTCGCAGCCGGAGTAAAGCGTCACTTGCAAAGCAAGTGATGCTATCATCTGTGCTTATGCTTTCCTCTGTATTGTCTATATTGAAAATTTATGCATTGCTTTTGATCACTGTTCAATCCTTGGGAGAGGAGGGGTTGTTAGGGGGAAAGGCAACTTTTCCAAGAATAGGGCAAAAATAAATATGAGTAATAGGAATTAATCAAATAACTTGATCAAAGGAAAAAGCAAGATTTACTTTCTGAGTGGGCCATTGTATCAGTGCTTACGTGGAAAGCCCCTGTTAGGCCCACAAAGCCGGGGGGTGGGGGAGGGGGAACCTGGTAGCTGAAATAATGATTCTTACTGGAAATTACTGTTTAACTATTGCTATGGGCATGTAGACCTTTGATTATAGGAACATAACATTCTAAACAAGCTTTCTGCTCTGTAACCCCGCTTACATACCCAACCTGTTGGTCAACAGGTAATGAATAGAAAAAAAAATAGACCTTTGTGTTTAGACAGAATTAAGAATGGGATTTGGGGCTTAAAAACCCTGTACCTCTACATTTTGGGGAGATAAAAAAATAAAACTGCCTTGCATCAAGGCTCACTGCCTGTCGTTTTTCCTTCACCAGCTCCACGTATCCTTCAGCCCTGGAATTGGCTGGAGCTGATCTCCGGCAACAGACTAAAAGTAACCTTACCCATGTCCCTAAAACTACCCTAATCATAACTGTAACTAAAACCAGCCCTAAACCTAATCCTACCTGTACCCATAACCTGAACCCTGACCCTAACTCTAAGACTAATCCTAAACAATACAAAAACCCTAACACTACTCCTAACCCTACCACTAACCATAACCCTATTCCTAGTGTAAACCTAAACCTGTCCCTAACCATAAACATAAACTTTACACTAAAACTAACTCTAATCCTAACACAAAACCTAGCCCTAAACTAACACTAATGCTAATCATAACTGTAAACCTAAAATTAAACCTAAATCTAACCTGAATTATAATGCTAATCCTAATCCTATCCCAACCATAACCTTATCTCTAACCCTAAACTTAATTCTAACCATAACCTTTCCTCTAATTCTACCCTTACCCCTATAATGACCCTACACCTAATCCTACCCTTACTTTAACCCAACCCTAACCCTAAACTTAAGCCTAAATCTAACCCTACCTTAAAACGTACCAAGATCAGCAAAAGTAATGTAAGTAAAAGCTATCAATAAACAATCTTATTTTGGCTTCACTAAGTTTTAGACTAGTTTAATTATTATTGTCTCTCTACTTCTTTGCTTTCTTTGGAAGAGTATTTTTCTAACCCTAACCATACCCTAACCCTAACCCTAACCTTATGCCTAACCCTATACCTAAACCTAACTCTAACCTTACTTTAAACCTTACCAAATTCAGTAAAAACACTGTAAATAAAAGCAATCATCACTAAAATATTTTATTTCTGCCTACACTTAGTATTTCACCTGGCTAATCATTATCGTATTTCTTCCTCTATCATTTTCCTTAAAAGACATTTTTAACCCTAACACTAACTTTAATTCTAACTCTAACCCTTCCTAACCCTAAAATTCTAACACTAATCCAGCACTAACCATAACCCTAAATCTAACACCAATCCTAACCCTAAACATAACCCTACCCTAACCCTAACAAATCTAACCCAAACCCTAACCCTAACCCTAACACTAACTACTAACACTAACCCAAATGCTAACCCTAATGTTAACACTAACTCTAAGCCCACCCCTCATCTATCTCTAATGCTACCCTAACACTAACCTAAACCTTAATATTAATCCTAAATCACACCCTAACACAAACCCTTACCCTAAACCTAACCCTAACACTCTCTATCCCTACCCCTAACTCTCCCTATCCCTAACCCAGACTCTAACCATTAAACTTTACCAAAATAGCAAAATAAACTAATTAAAGTCATCATCATTAAAATAGTTTATTTCTACCTTTACTTAGTTGTTGTCTGACTAATTATTACTGTCTTTCTACCTTCTCGATTTTTCTTGGAAGAGATTTATTTCCAAACCTAACCCTAACTCTAACCCTAACCCTAAATCAATCATTAACAGTAATCTCAACACCAACTTTATCCTTAACCCTAACCCTATACAAATCCTAACCTTAACCTGAACTCTAACCCTATCCCTAGCCCTAACTAACTCTAACCCTAACCCTAGACCTACTGTAACTCTAAAACTAACTCTAGCCCTTCCCTAAGTCTAACAACCATAACCCTATCCCTATTGTAACTCTAAACCTGACTCTAACCATAACCATAACAATAACCAAAGCTTTATCCCTGACCTTAAACCTAAACCTAACCCTAACAACCCTAACCCTAACCCTAAACCTAACCCTAAACTTAACCCTAAACCATAACCATAATCCAAACACTATTTAACCCTAACCTAACCTAACATTACCCCTAACTTAAACCTTACCAAGATCAGCAGAAACCCTGTAAGTAAAAACTATAATCACTAAAATATTTTATTTTTCCATCCCTTAGTTTTTAACCTGGCTAATGTTATTATCTTTCTACTTGCTTGATTTTATTGGGGAGAGTTTTCTTTTCTAACCCTAAATCTAAACCTCACCCTAAGCCTATTCTAAACCTAATCTTAACCCTAACTCTAACCCTAAACCTAACCTTAATCCTAAAACTAACCCTAAATCCTAACCTTAACCCTAAACCTAACCCAACTAACCCCAATCTTAACCTAAACCCTAACCCTAAGACTAACACTAACCATAACCCAAACACAAACCCTAACCCTAACTGTAAACCCAAACCTTATCCCTAACCATAAATGTACCCGTAACCCTAACACTAACTCTAACCCTAAACATAGCCCTAAACTAACATTAATCTTAACCATAAATATGAAACTAAAATTAAACCTAAATCCAACCCAAATTATAATCCTAATCCTAAAACTAACCCTAACCATAACCTTTCCTCTAATCCTACCCTTGCCCCTACAACTACCTTACTCCTAACCTTACACTCATCTTAACCCAGCCTTAACACTAACCATAACCATAACCATAATCATATATACAACCACTAATCCTTACCCTAACCCTAATCTAACCCTAACCACAACCCTAAACTTAACCCTACCTGTATCCCTAACCCTAACCCTAAACCTAAACTTAACCTCAAACTATCCATAACCCTAACCTTAATCCTAACTATAACTTCACCCTTACTCTAGTTATAACCTTAAGCATAACCTTAACCCTAAACCTAAATTAACCCTAACCATTATTCTAATCCTATCTTAATCTTAACTGAGATTAGAAAAAACGCTGTTAGTGAAAGCAATCATCACTACAACAACCACTAACCCTAACTTTAACCATAACCATAACACTTAATTTAACCTAACCCTACAACTACCATTCACCCTAACCCTAAAGTTAATCCTAACCCTAACTATGACACTAACATTCTTAACCCTAACCCTAACTTTAACCCTAACCGTACTGTAACCCTAACCCTAACCCTAAAACTAAACCTAACCCTAACACCGACTCTAAAACCTAACCCTAACTCTAACCCAAATCTAACCATAAACTTAACCTGTATCAGTGAAAACTTTCTTAGTAAAACCATCATTATAAAAATTTTTGTATTTCTGCTTCACTTAGTTTTTGACCTGGCTGTTTATAATTGTCTTTCTATTTTTTTGATATTTTTATAGAGTTTATTTTTTAACCTTAACCCAAACCCTAACCCTAACACTAACACTAACCCTAACCCAGGTAAGTCTAAACCTACCCCAAACCCAAAACTAATCCTATCCCTATCCTTAATTCTAAATCTAAACTTAACACTAACCATAACACTAACCTTCACTGTAAAAATCAACCCTAACTCTAACACAAAGCTTAACTCTAAATCAAAACTTAACCATAAAGCTAACACTAACATTAACACTAAACTCTAAACCATAGCCCAAACCCTAATCCTAAACTAAAACATAAGTCAGATCAAAAAACACTAATAGTAAAGCCATCATCTAGTCTAACATTACCCCTAATCCTACTCCTAACACTGCCCTAACCCCATCCCTAACCCTAAACATAAACCTCAACCTAAACCTAAACATAACCTTAACAGTACTCCTACCACTACCCCTACTGTTACACCTACCCATACTTCTACTCTAATTCTAATCCTAACCCAGACCTAACCCTACCATAACCCTAACCTTAAACATAACCCTAACCCTAACCCTAACCCTAACCCAAACCTTAACCATAACCCTAACCATAACCCTGACCATAACCCTGACCATAATCCTTACCCTAAACCTAAGCCTAACCCAAAACCTAAACCTAACTCTACACTAAATCTTATTCTATTGTAACCCTAAATCTAATCCCTAACACTAACACTAATCCTAACCATACACTTAACTGATATGAGAGAAAAATAAAACTCTTAGTAAAGACATCCTCACTAAAATTTTTATACTTCTGCTTGGCTAGTTATTATTGTCTTTCTATGTTCTTGATATTTCTAGGAAATGTTTCTTTTTAATTCTAACCCAAGTTCTAACCCTAAACCTTACCCTAATGATAACCTAACTCTAACGTTAACTGTAACCCTAACCCTAACCCTAACCTTAAACCAATTCTAAACATAACCCTAATTCTAACCCTAAACCTAACCCTATTACTATCTGTAACCCTAACTGTAACCATTACTCTAACCCTAACCTTGAGACTAACCCTACCTCAAACACTAACCCCAACATTAAACCTAACCGCAAACCTAATCCTAACCCTAACCCTAACCCTAACTCTAACTTTAATCCTAACTGATATCAGCAAAAACATGTAAGTAAAAGCCATCATAACTAATATATTTAATTTCTGCCTTCATTTAAATAGTGATTTGGCTATTATTATTGTCTTATACCCTTTCATTTTCCTTGGAGGAGGTTTTTATTTTACCTTAACTCTAACCCTAACCCTAACTGTAGCTCTAACGCTCACCTTAACCCTAACACTAAACCTAAACTTAACCTTAACAAAAACCCTAACCCTAAAACCCTAACCCTAACCCTAAATCTAAAACTAACCCTAAGCCTAACAGTGCTAACACTAACCATAACCCTAACCCTAACCCTAAACCTAACCCTAATACTACTCTTAACTCTACCTTTCACCTTCACCCTTACCGCAACCCTAACTATAACCCAAACTCTACCCTTACCCCTAACCTTAACCATACTACTAACTTTAATCTTAACCTTAACTCTGATCCTAACACTAACCATAACCCTAACATTAACCGTAAACCTAACATTAACCCTAGCCCTAATCATATCCATAACTCTAACTCTAACACTACCTTAAGCCTTACCAAGACAAGTAAAAGACCTGTAAGTAAAAATCATCATCATCAAAATATTTTATTTCTGCTTTCACTTAGTTTTTATCCTGGCTAATGATTATTGTCTTTCTTCTTCCTTCATTTTTCTTGGAATAGAATTTTTTCTAACCCTAATCATATGCTAATCCTAACACTAACTTTAACCCTAACCCTAACTCTAACACAAACAAGACTAAGCCTTACCCTAACCCTAATATTAGCCCTACCCTAGCCCTAATCCTAATAACCCAAACCTTAAACCTAACCCTTACCCTAACCCTAAAACTAACTCTAAAAAAACCTTAATCCTAATAATCCTATGGTTACATAACCCTAACACTAACCCTGATACTAATCTTAATTCTAATCACTACTTTTAATCCTAGCCCTAATGTTAACCCAAATTCTAAGTCTAATCCTAACTATAACCTTAACACTACTCTAAACCTAACCCTAACCTTAACCTAACCATATTCTTAACTCTAATTCTTTCCTTACCTTAAATATAGCCAAGATCAGCAAATACCCAGTAAGTAAAATCCATCATCAATAAAATATTTTATTTCTGCCTTCACTTGTTTTTAATCTGGCTAATTATGATTGTCTTTCTATCTTTTTGATTTTCCTTATTAGTGTTATTTTATAACCCTATCCCTAACCCTTACCATAACCCTAACCTTAACCCTATCCCTAATATTAAACCTAACCTTAATTTTATCCCTATATCTAACCCGAAGACTAACCATAACACTAACTCTAACCTTAACCCTAACCATACCATAACCATAAGACTATCCATAACCCTAACTCTAAATCTAACCCACTGTTAAACCTAAACTAGATCAGCAAAACCCTGTAAGTAAAAGCCATCATCTCAAAAATATTTTAGTCTTCATTTAGTTTTTGATATGATAATTATTATTGTTTTTCTACCTCTTTGATTTTTTGGTAGTTTTTTTCTAAAACTAACCCTAACCCTCAACCTAAGTCTAAAACTGTAACCCTAACCCTAGCCCTAACTCTAACACTATCTCTAACACTAATCCTATCCTAAACCAAACCATAACACTAACCCTACCAACCCTAACTCTAACAATAACACTAACCCTAACCTTAACCCTAGCCTTAAACCCTAACCCTAATCCTAATTCTAGCCCTAAACCTAACTGTAACTGTAACCTTAAGCCTATCTCTACTCTGAACCCTAACCTTTACTTTAAGCCTATATTTAACCCTAAGACTCACCTTCACCCTAACCCTAACTTTAGCCCTAACCATAATTAGAACCTTAAGACTATCTCTAACCCAATGCCTAAGTCTAATCCTACTTTAAACCTATCCAAGATCAGCAAAAAACCCTGTAAGAGCCATCATAACTAAAATATTTTATTTTTGCCTTCACTTAGTTTTTGATCTGGCTAATTATTATTGCCTTTCTACCTCCTTGTTTTTTCTTGGAAGAGTTTTTTTTTTTCTTTCTAAACCTACCCTAACTCTAACCCTAATCCTAAAAACCCTAAGCATAAACCTAACCTTAACCATAATACTAACACTAACCCTAACCCTAACCCTTACCCTAACCTTAATTCTAAACCTAACACTACCGCTAACTTTAACCCTTGCCCTATCCTTACTCCTAACACCAACCCTAACCCTAAACCGTGGAGAGCAGTTTGCAAGCTGACAATGTCCTTGCAATCTGTGAGGCCAACCAAAGGTTGACTCACCTCCACAAATCCTCCTAAGAATGGGGAAGTAGGCACTGATTGGAGAACAATGCGGTTTTGAAATACAAATGATTATAGTGGGATGTGTAGGTGGGTGTATGCTCTTATATAAAAGCAACTTGCAAAAATAAAATTGCTCTCTATTTCATCATCAGTGGATATTGGACCTCTCGATCCCAGCTTTCTGTCTCCTTTCTTTCCTCAATCTCCCACCATTCCCACTCAGGAATATTTTCCAGGGCTCTGCTGAATGTGGCAGTATTTACCACTTGCTGGATGCAGGTGGTGCCCAAACAGACACCTGAGTACAGGAAGACTCAAAACAGGTACTGTGAGGAGACTCCCTCAGGAAAATCATGCACAAAAGAGGAGAGAAAAATACAGGTAACAACCTAGTATAATTCAAGAAGAAATTCACATGAAAGAAATTTGAGGAACAGGCTATAGTAGTTGGAAGTAAAACATGGGACAACAAGTATCAAAGGACCAAAATATTTAGTATGAGCAAGAAATAAAGAGGGAGGCTCATAGGTATCAGCAGGCTAGGGGATAAAAGGACAGTCAGAAATGGACTTTAACTGATTGAGTTGGCACCCCAGGGAAGTTACAAATACTGATGATGGAGAAATATGAGTATGTGCATAACCTCTGATTTATATTTGTCTGTGTTATATGTAATATGGTGCTTCAGTTGAGAATTATAATTATGATGGAAAGTGTTAAGGGTGGAAAATTTTCAAGTGAGCCAACTTCTGCTTCTGTAATCTGCTTGCTTGTTTACTGTTAACCAGGGTGTGGTTCTAGAAGATGTATTTTGCAAAGATATGCCAACAGTCAACTTCTGCTTTTATAATCAGTTTGCTTGCTTATTCAAAGGCCCACCAGGATGTGGTTTTAGGCTTTATAAACTGCCTCCTCTGGAAGCTCAGGCTGATTCTCTGCCTCTGCATCATGGAGAGTCAATTGCCGGCCAGCTAAGAAAGGCTCATAATTCATCTCAATTGGCTCCATGAGTCTTAGAATTGATCATGCTATAACAGAAAGGAAAATATGTTTTTGGTAACAGAAAGTCTGAAGTATAGATATTTATTTTGAAGGAAATTAAAGGAAAGGTGTTTGTCTTAAAGTTGGTTATTTCTAAATGAGTGAAAAGAGGTACACTGAAGGAATGAAGGAAAGTAGTAAAAAGTTTATAAAATGAAAAAAAGTCCTGAGAGGAAATTTTATGGGATTAAACTAAACAAGATTGGAAATTTAAATGCCAAAAGTAAGCTAATGCAAAATTAAAGTTGTGTTTAATGTTTCTCAGACTATTAGTCTGCTACTGATGTTATGTTGTAGCCACCAGCCCCCAAAAGACACACGGACAACCGGAAATCAGTGAGTTATAGGAAACACTCTTTATTCAGCCAGCTGGGTCTGCCAAGGGTACAAAGACCCCAAATCAAGCAGCCCCAAAATGTAGAAGTTCAGGGTTTTTAAGCCCAAAATCCCATTCTTCATTCTGTCTAAACACAAAGTTCTATCCTTTCTTCTATTCGTTACCTGTCAACTCACAGGTCAGGTGCGTAAGTGGGGGTACAGAGCAGAAAGCTTGTTTAGAATGTTGTTCCTATAATCAAAGACCTACATGCCCATAGCAATAGTTAAACAGTAATTTCCAGTAAGAGTCAATTTTTCAGGTACCACATTCCCCACTGGCCTTGCAGACAATCAAATCTTTGATTCCTTATACAGAATTTGCTTATAGCCTCTATTCTGTAATACTAAAAGACTTATAGAATTAACTCTTTTTCTTATATATGTAAACAAGAAATTAAGGAAACATGGGCCAAAAATTAACAAGAGGAGGAGGATAATTAAGGGTTCAGCTACAGCAGATAAAAAGGGTTGTTAGCCATGGTGACCAATTGAACATCCTATGAAACCAGTTATTTTATTCCTATCTCTGTTTCCTCTGGCATCTAAATGTTTCTGTACTGGTCATGAGCTTTCTCTAATTACTCTAGAATTATTGGCATAGAAGCAAAAGGTTTTACCTAGAGCCATACATAATCTATCTTGTTTTAAGAATAATAAATGTAAACCTCTTTTATTCTGAAGGACTACTTCTGCTAGTGAATTGATTTGAAATTCTAGCCTGCTGATGGTCAGTTAAGTTTAGGGGATTTCCTACCCTGACATAGCAAGGGGGTTTTGGGGTTAAGGCACAACCAACAATCTTGTCCTATGTCTGGGGTGGTCTTATTTAAGACCTTGTGTATTGTCATTAGGAAAGTTATTAATGTCCTTCTGGTTCTGGTTTGTGGCTGGTTGAATGTCTGGGCTAAAGAGGAAAAGCGGAAGAAACAGAGAGCTATACTTATGTATACTTGAGTCTTAGTCTTCAGGGCTCATCTTCTTGAGCTGTCCAATCTCATGCTGCCTTCAGATGGGAGTGATGAATCTATGATGGGATGTCATATACTTTAACTGCAGTGGGCATCATCAAGTAGACAGTGAAGGGTCCTTTCCATGTGGGTTCTAATCCCTTGGAAGTGAACTTCTGGATCCACAGAGTCCCAGGCTGAAACTGTGAGGAAGTCTGTCCTCTGGAGCGGAGAGGGCAGCATGAACCTGGGACCAAATCTCCTTCTGTACATTTTGAAGGGCCTGTAAGGACTTTTTCCTTCTTGCATGAAGTTGCTCCCATCCGTGAACAGAACTTCATTGGCCTCAGGCAGAGGGGAGTCTTTGAGGTCTGGCCGTGAGGAATACACAGCATCTGTGAAATCTGTGCAGTCATGAACGGGGGTCTCGGGGTCTGAGTCTGGCAACAGATTGGCTGGGCTGATGAGAGTAGCTTTGGATTTTAACCATATGTTTGGGGTCATCTGGTGCCTCCCTGTTGTTGAACACCTTCTGGGCTATCTCAAGTTGGAACATGTTCCTCTTTGCAAAACCTCCTAATTTTTTGGATATTAAGGGCTGCCTGGGTATCATAGGCTATATTAATTGCCTGCTGGTTCTCAGGGGCTTCAGGATCAATGGGGGTGTATACTTGGTACGCCTTGTTCAAGAAATGCTCCAGGGGATTTCTGAGGTCTGCTCCCTGTATAACTTCAGTTACCTTAGAAAGGTTAGTTGGCTGGCAACCAGCCATCCTAATTCCCCCAATTAGAATCTGGTGGTACCGATCTAATGCCACTCTCCCTGCCTGAGAATTGTGTCCCCAGTCTGGGCAGGTGAAGGGAAATTCCTCCTCAATCTGTTCCCCTGCTTCCTCAACTCTCCTCCCTCCCACAGGTATCTTTTGTTTTTCAGTCCGAATGCATCCACATTCTTCTGAGGGGTCAAGGGGGTAATTAAAAGCTGTTGGCAATTGTCCCAGGTGGGGCAGTGAGTCTGAAAAACACTTTCTAAGAGTCCTATTAATGCCTGGCATTTCTCAGAGAAAGGCGCATTCTGTGCCTTCCAGTTGTACAGGTCACTAGTCAAGAAAGGCACATAAACCATAAAGGGCCTGTCAGTGTGCTGCCCCTGGCATGGTGCTTCTTGCAAAGGGAGGATGGCCAGGGTGGTGGTATCAGCTGATGCCCCGCCCAGAGCAGGAGGCCCATAGAGGTTACCTGCTGTCCATCAAAGGAGGTAAGGCCGTGCTGTTTGGTCTCTGTTGTCCTGGATTATAGGGTGGGGAAAGGTCACTGTCCTCTGGTGGAAATTGGAGGACTGAGGGACTGGGCCATCTTGGAGATTTAGTTGCTGCATGTTTCGGGGTGCCCACAACTAAAACCCATGCCCCTAGAGAAAGGGCACACCGGCGGAGCCAAGGAGGGGGTTCTGAACAAGGTTTAACCATGATCAATGTAGGGAAACTGATAAGGATGTCCCGGATCTCCCGGGACAACCTTCCAAACCTTCCTCACTAAACTCTTGTCTAAAGAGCCCTCCAGAGGCCAGTTTACATCAAAAGACAGCCACTCAACTTTGCACAATGTTCTTAGTCTGTCTGGAGAAAACTTATTACAATAGCCAGCTCTGTCTACAAACCCTTCTTTGAAATGTCGCAGGAGACACCCCAAGGGTGTCTTCTGTGAACTCGGGTTTCCCCCCATCGCTTGCACAGAAAACACAAAACAGAAACACAAAACAAAACACAAAACACACCCAGACAAGAACAATCACTGAGATGTAGGTCGACCCAGAGAAGTCTGCCACCTACAACCTAGACAGGACAAGAGACAATAAACAGAACCCAACAACAGGGCACAGGAGGTGGCATCCCACGGCCTGGCCATGGTCTGGGAGAGAATGACTGTGTCCAGTCTCTCCATGGACCCCCAATGACCGGTCAACAGAACCAGGAAGGTACCTTTTATCCAGATGCTGAGGCCTCAGAGATTCCAGATTCCCGTTGGGACCAGGAACAAAGAGTGTGTCCTGGAAGTTGCGTCTTTGATGATTGCATTAACCCCATCACAGCATTCAAGGGCCCTGGAACGTTTCAGGTTGGCCACCCTTTTGAATCTGTAACAGAGACAGCAACCGCTTTAGGCAGGTCCGGTCTTAGATCTCAGGGCCCCTCCCTGAGATCTCGCTGGGACCTCCAAATGTTGTGGCCGCCACCCTCCGAAAGACAAAGAGTGTGTCCTGGAAGTTGGCCACCCCTTTGAATCCATAACAGGGACAACAATCGCTTTGGAGGCCCCAGCAATTGCTTCAGAGGCCAGCCTGGTCTAAGATCTCAGGACCCCTCCCTGAGATCTCCCTGGGGCCTCCAAAGCGATTGCTGTCCCTGTTATGGATTCAAAGGGGTGGCCAACCTGAGACATTCCAGGGCCCTTGAATGCTGTGACGGGGTTAATGCAGTCATCTAGGACACAACCGTGTGTCTTTGGGGGGCTGGTGGCCACAAAAGTTAGAGATAAGT
The DNA here is from genome assembly GCA_003508835.1 of Eonycteris spelaea. NCBI lineage: Eukaryota > Metazoa > Chordata > Mammalia > Chiroptera > Pteropodidae > Eonycteris > Eonycteris spelaea. Next base: position 36,090 of record PUFA01000605.1, on the reverse strand, counting down.
TTTCAAAGTAATTTCTGTTTTCTATTGTTTTAACAAGTTTTTGAGGCTTTTAGAGAATATACTAACATTAACCCAAAGTCTGAGGATCAGACACTTCTAGATATACATTTCATAACTCAGTCTGTGCCCAATATTCAAAGGAAGCTCCAAAAGTTGGGGCCTTTAATGTGTCCAATAACAGGAACTGGGCAGAGAAGGAAGCAAAGTACAAAAAGGGCACATATTTTAGCTGCCATAATACAGGGACCATCTGCAGGTGACACTAGGCAATAAAAACCTTGCAGGCCTGGAGGTCTTCCATCTTGGTTGGCCATGAATAGCATTGTTGGGACTGAGACATAATCAATGTGCAAACTGCAGAAGGAAAGGCACTAAAAGGGCAAATGTTTATCCAGCTCTGGGAAGCCAGGGAGGGGTGGACCTCATAAGCCCTCACCCCACAGAGCAAGCCTCTCATGAAGGGGCTGCTCTCTCTTCCAACAACAGCTCGAGCACTTGCAAGGTCCAGTCCTAGAAAAATCCACCATAATCACAACAGTGGAACCTCAGGTCACCCTTGAGGATGGCAAGAAGGAAAACCTGATTTTTTACTAGATACTAGAGCTACCTACTCTTTCTTGAACCATACCATGGGCCTCTCTCCAATGCTAACTGCACAGTGACAAGAATAAATAGCCAGCCCTCAAGGCAAATAGAAAGGCTCTAATGTTGTGGTTCACTCAAATCTAAGACCAATGGAGCTAATTGAGATGAATTGTGAGCCTTTATTAGCCAGCCAGCGACTGACTCTCTACCATGCAGAGTTAGAGGATATTAGTAGTGCTTCCATTAGCTGGCTGGCGACTGACTCTCTACCACTCAAGGTTAGAAGAGATCAGTCCCGAGCTCCCAAAAGAGGCAGTTTATAAAGCCTAGAACCACACCCTGGTTAACAAGTAAGCAGATTACCACACCCTGGTTAACATCAAAACAAGTAAGCAGATTACAGAATCAGAAGTTGGCTGTTAGTATATCTTTGAGCAGATTACCACACCCTGGTTAACATCAAACAAGTAAGCAGATTACAGAAGCAGAGTACATACTTAATGCTGGCTTACTGGAAAATTTTCCACCCTTAACACTACCAAGTTTTGTTAAATTCCTAAATGCTATCAAATTACAAGGAATCAATAGCTGGGTACATTTATTTTGAATTAAACCAGTTTCTTATGAGTCCTCACAGGTCCCTCCAGAAAATAAACCTGAAAGTGCAACCTATTCCTATGAACCTGCGGAAGATCTTAAGCTCTTGTTGCAGAAACTAGATCAAGTCTACATGTCCCAGGGAATCAGGGCACTTTTGTGTACCTGAAACTGCTATGAAAAAGTAACTTTATTGTTAATTACCTCTACTGTTAACTTTGACTTGTCTTTTCTATCTTTTTACTAAGTTTATATCTTCTAGGTTACAAAGCTTCCTACCACTTCCAAATGCTGGAACGACCTCATGTTGTCTGCCTCCGGGGCCTTTAAAATAGGCTTTCAGAGATTTTTATTCCTAGTATGCAGGAACTACAGCCCTATCTCAGCTTTGAAAAAGTTACAGGACAGATCTTCCTCCCGCAATAACCCCTTAAGATTAAAGGAATAAAATCTCTGAAGGGAAGTAATGTAGGGAGGAGGCAGAAAAATTGAGGTGTTGATTGGGCCACATTCAGAGACTGCTACGCCTTTGAATGGGATTAAAATAAAATTCAATTACATTTACAAAGGATATGGACTGGCAATAATGCCAGGCTCGATGTAGCTAATCTTCATAAATATATTCTTGATATCTAAAACAATAGAGCCTTTATTGTGGATTCTGTAAAATTGACTGAGAAAACTTTAGATGATTTGAGAGGCTTTAACCCCTACAATTTTTCTGAAACATACTGCCTGGTACTTATTTAGTCTACTATTGTTGCTGTTAACAAACTTCAAATACAAAAACAAAAAGGCAGAGTCAGCCCTGTAACTCCTCAGAATATCTTAAATCATGTACTTTTTACTTAAAAATTTTTAAACACAGATGATAATGGTCGAGCATCTGCAGAATGGTTCTGGTCTCCTTTGGGGACTCCATGAGCAGTAGTTCATTGGAAAGATTCATTAACTAATGAATGGCATGGCCCTGATCCCATTTTAGTGTGGGGTCAGGGGCATGTTTGTATTTCCTGAAGGTGCAGATGGACCTCATTGGCTGCCCAAAAGGCTGATCAGACATTGTGAGGACGGCAGTTGGATCAGATCCAGAGAAGCTCACTTGGAGGGTACATAGCCTCTTAAATGACCATCCCAAAAGAACACATTCAAAAGGACTTGTGACAAGCTTTTGCAGCTTTGGACTTTGTTACTAATCTATCTGATTTGTCTACTTAAAATTTGAATATTAAGCATGGCTATGGGGTTCAAGCCTGTGTTGTTGCCCCCTATGTTTTTCTAATTGGACAATTGCAAGCAAATGCTTCAAATGAACTTCTTAATGTATCTTGTATCAATTGTAATTTAATTAATTGTGTGGGTTCCCATAAAAAGGGGGTATGTGTGACTAATGGGATCTATAATCAGTCTAAGTAGAATTGGCAATGGGTGTGATTGTGCTTAAGTTTAGGTTTGAATAATTTACATCAGAAGATTTTAGATATACAGAAAGCAAAGAATGCTATTATTAATCCAAAAGATCTAGCTAAAGATTTATGAGATAGTTTGCAAGGGTTTAATCCTTTGAATATTCTTAAATATATATTTTGGATTTTAGCTGGAATTATATGTTTACTAGTTGTATTCTTTTGTGCTTTTTCAGTTGGCTGCCAAATCCTAATGACAAATAACACAGTCTCATACTACATTACATGTTCTGCAGCTTAAAAATAAATAGGAAGGGGGAGATGTGGATAGCCAGTTGCAAGCTGGCAAGATCCTTGCAATCTGAGGCCAAACAGGGTTGCCTCACTTTTACAAATGCTCCTAAGAATGAGGAAGAAGAAACTGATTGGAAAACAATGCAGTGTTGATATGCAAACTATTATAGCAGGGTATGTAGGGTGGGGATAATATATGAAAATGCAAATGATTATAGTAGGAAGTGTAGGTTGGGTGGAGATAATCTTATTTTAGCCAGCAAATGTATGCTCTTATGTAAAATCAACTTGCAAAATTAAAATCAGTCCCTATTCCAACATCAGTGAATATTGAGCCTCTGAATTCCAGCTTTCTGTCTCCTTTCTTTTCTGTCTCCAACTTGCCCACTCAGGATTATTTTCCAGGGCCATGCTACATGTGTCAGAAACATCCACTTACTGGATGTGGGACTAAACCTAACCCTAACCCTAAGACTAGCCCTACCACAAATCCTAACCCTACTCTAACTTAACTTTAACCCTATCCCTTATTCTAACACTACGTTAACCTAACCAAGATAAGCAAAAACTATGAAAGTAAAAGCAATTATAACTAAATATTTTATTTGGGTTTTCACTTAGTTTTTGACCTGGCTAAATATTATTGTCTTTTCACCTCCTCGATTTTCTTTGGAGAGATTTTTTTCTAATCCTACCCTTAACCCTATCCCTAAACTTCCTAACCCAAAACTCCCCTAGCCCTAACACTAACCGTAACTCTAACCCTAAAACTCACCCCAACCCTAACCATAACCGTAACCATAATAGTATCCCTAACCCTAACCTATCCTTAACCCAAATTGAAACCCTACTTTAAACCTAGCCAAGATTTGCAAAAACTCTGTAAGTAAAAGCAATCCTCAATACAATATTTTATTTCTGACTTCACTTGATTTTGATCTGCATAATTATTATTGTCTTTCTAACTTTTCGATTTTCCTAAAGAAATTTTTTAAAATCTTTTTCTAACCCTAAACGTAATCAACCCTAACTCTAATACTATCCCTAAATCTAACCCGAACCCTAACACTGACACTACCACTAACCCTAACCCTAACCATAACCATAACCGTAATCCTAACCCTAACCCCCAAATCCGTAAGCCTAACACAAAAACTAACCATTAACCTATTCCTAACCCAAACACTAATTAAACCTAAACTTGACCCTAAACCTAATCCTAAAACCTAATGCTAAACCAAACCCTAACCCTAACCCTAACCCTAGACCTAACCCTAACACTAATTCTAACCCTAATTCTAAACCTTAATCTAACCCTCACCATAAACCTAATTCTAACCCCAATCCTAAATTTATAACCATAACATAAACACTAATCATTGACCTATTCCTAACCCAAACCCTAATGAAAACTAAACGTACTGCTAAACTTAATAGAAATCTTACACTAAAACCCCTAACCCTGACCCTAACACTAACCCTATCCATAATCCTACTTTTAAACCTAGCCCAACCTGCTCCAAACCTGAACATTGACCCTATTTTAAAAATACCCTCACCCTAACACTAACCCTAACCATAACGATAACTGTACTGGCTGAAAAATGACTTCTAAAAATGTGTTACTTGCAGGAAAATTACTGCTTGGCTGTGTCCATGGGAACATGGCTATGTCCATGGGAACATAGGCTGTCACCCATAGGCACATAACGTTCTAACAATAAGCTTTCTGCTTCTGTACCCCGCTTACGCACCTGACCTGTGAATTGACAGGTAATGAATAGAAGAAAGATAGACCTTTGCATTTAGACAGAATGAAGAATGAGATTTTGGGCTTAAAACCCCTGTACCTCTACATTTCGGGGCTGCTTAATTTGGGGTCTGCGTACCCTGGCAGACCCAGCTGGCTGAACAAAGAGTGTTTACTATAACTCACTGAGTTCCGGTGGTCCGTGTGCCTTTTGGGGGCTGACAGCTACAACATTTGGAGGCCCCAGCGAGATCTCGGGGAGGGGCCCTGAGATCTAAGACCAGACCAGCCTCCAAAGCGGTTGCTGTCCCTGTTACAGATTCAAAGGGGTGGCCAACCTGAGATGTTCCAGGGCCCTTGAATGCCGTGACGGGGTTAATGCAGTCATCAAGGACGCAACTTTCAGGACACACTCTTTGTTCCTGGTCCCAACGGGAATCTGGAATCTCCGAGGCCTCGGCTGGATAAAAGGTACCTTCCTGGTTCTGTTGACCGGCCATTGGGGGTCCGTGGAGAGACTGGACGCAGTCATTCTCTCCCAGACCATGGCCAGACCGTGGGACGCTGCCTCCTGTGCCCTGTTGTCGGGTTCTGTTTATTGTCTCTTGTCCTGTCTAGGTTGTAGGTGGCAGACTTTTCTGGGTCCACCTACACCTCAGTGATTTTCTTGTCTGAGTGTGTGTTTCGTGTTTTCTGTTTTGTGTTTTCTGTTCAAGAGATGGGGGGAAGCCTCAGTTCACAGAAGATACCCTTGGGGTGTCTCCTGCGACATTTCAAAGAAGGGTGTGTAGAGGGAGCTAACTATGGTATAAAGTTTTCTCCAAGCAGACTAAGAACATTGTGTAAAGTTGAATGGCTGTGTTTTGATGTAAACTGGCCTCCAGAGGGCTCATTTAACAAGGTTTTGGTGAGGAATGTTTGGAAGGTTGTCACAGGAGACCTGGGACACCCCGATCAGTTTCCCTACGTTGGCCAATGGTTAAACCTTGTCCAGAACCCTCTCCTTGGCTCTACTGGAGTGCCCTTTCCCTGGGAGTGCGAGTCTTAGCTGTGGGCACCCAAAAGCAACTAAATCTCCAAGACAGCCCAGTCCCACAGTCCTCCAATCTCCACTGGAGGACAGTGACCTTTCCCCCACCCTATAATCCAGGACAACAGAGGACAAATAGCACCGCTTCACCTCCTCAGACACGAGCAGGTACTCCTATGGGCCTCCTGCTCCCGCTCCGGACGGGGCACTAACCGATACCACCACCCGGCTGTTCTCCCCTTGTGAGAAGCACCACCCCAGGGGTATCATCCAAAGTGTATTATGGAAGGCACAGAATACACCTTTCTCTGAGACACGCCAGGCATTAATAGGACTCTTAGAAAGTGTTTTTCAGACTCACTGCCCCACCTGGGACGATTGCCAACAGCTTTTAATTACCCCCTTGACCCCTCGGAAGAATGTGGATGCATTCGGACTGAAATACAAAAGATAGCTGTGGAAGAGAGGAGAGTTAAGGAAGCAGGGGAACAGATTGAGGAGGAATTTCCCTTCACCCGCCCAGACTGGGGACACAATTCTCAGGCAGGGAGAGTGGCATTAGATCGGTACCACCAGATTCTAATTGGGGGAATTAGGATGGCTGATCGCCAGCCAACTAACCTTTCTAAGGTAACTGAAGTTATACAGGGAGCGACCTCAGGAATCCCCTGGAGTGTCTCTTGAACGAGGCTTACCAGGTATGTACCCCCATTGATTCTGAGGCCCCTGAGAACCAGCAGGAAATTAATATACCCTTTGCTACTCAGGCAGCCCCTAATATTCGAAAAATTAGAAGATTTTGCAAGGATGAACCTGTCCCAACTTGTTGATAGAGCCCAGAAGGTGTTCAACAACAGGGAGGCACCAGATGACCCCAAACATATGGCTAAAATCCAAAGCTACTGTCATCAACCCAGCCAATCTGTTGCCAGACTCAGACCCCAAGACCCCCGTTCATGACTGCACAGATTTCACTGATGCTGTGTATTCCTCACGGCCAGACCTCAAAGACGCCCCTCTGCCTGAGGCCGATGAAGTTCTGTTCACGGACGGGAGCAGTTTCATGCAAGAAGGAAGGAGGTATGCTGGGGCAGGGGCCGTAACTCTAACTGGTACTATCTGGTCACAAGCTCTTCCCCATAGGACTTCTGCTCAAAAGGTAGAACTCATCAACTCATCACCTTCACTGAGGCACTAAGATGGGGGAAGGATAAGGCAGTCACTTATATACACTGACAGCTGATACACCTTTGCGTACACGGAGCCATCTAAAAGGAAAAAGGGCTTCTGAATTCGACATTAAGAACAAGGAAGAGCTCTTAGCCTTACTTGAAGCCATATGGATGCCCAAGGCTCTGGCTATTGTTCTTTGTAAAGAGCATCAAAAAAGAAATAGTCCTGAGGCTGGGAGAAACCAACGAGCAGATGCAGAGGCAAGAGCAGCGGCCACAAGGCCACAAGGCCCCACCATGTCTACTGACTGTTGTCCCTTACCCAGAACTGCCTCTGTTACAAGATAAGGGAGCCACTAGGAACCAACAGGGTTGGTGGATGACCCCAGATGGAAAAATCGGGCTCTCATAGGCCCTTGGAAAGACTCTCCTCCACCAGCTACAACAGACCGTGCATTTGGGCGAACTAAGATGCTCCAGAAGGGACAAGAACCACAGAGGAGATTGCCTCACGATGCCTGGCTTGTGCCCAAGTTAATCCAAAGAAGAGGAAGATAGAAGAAGAGAAATTAGAGAAAGAGGAACTTATCCGGGGTACCACTGGGAAGTTGATTTCACTGAGGTAACCCCGACTGTGGGGGGCTACCAACATGTACTTGTTTTTACAGACAACTTTTCAGGATGGGTAGAGGCCTTCCCTACCAGGAAAGAGACTGCCTTAGTAGTTACTAAGAAACTACTACAAGAATTCCTCTCTCGATTTGGTCTCCCCAGAACTTTAGGGTCAGATGATGGGCCAGTCTTTGTAGCAAAGGTATCACAACAATTGGCTAGCTACCTAAATTTGCAATAGAAACTCCACTGCGCCTACTAGCCCCAAAGTTTGGGCCAAGTAGAGCAAATGAATCAGACCCTAAAGGAGACATTAGTCAAGTTAGGATTAGAAACTGGTGGGACGGCATCCCATCATGGATTCATCACTCCCATGTAAAGGCAGCACGAGAGTGGACAGCTCAAGAAGATGGGCACTCAAGTGTACATAGGTATAACCCTCTGTTTCTTCCTCTTTTCTCTTTAGCCCAGGCATTCGACCAGCCACAACCAGAACCAGAAGGAACATTAATAACTTTCCTAATGACCATACACAAGGACTTAAGTAAGACCACCCCAGACATAGGACAAGATTGCTGGTTGTGCCTAAACCCTAAACCCCTTTACTATGTCAGTGTAAAAACTCCCCTAAACTTAACTGAGTTCAGCAGGCTAGAAGGTCAAGTTGATTCACTAGCAGAAGTAGTCCTTCAGAATAAAAGAGGGTTAAATTTATTATTCTTAAAACAAGATAGATTATATATGGCTTTAGGTGAAACATGTTGGTTCTATGCCAATAACTCTAGAGTAATTAGAAAAAGCTTATTACTAGTACAGAAACATTTAGATACCAGAGAAAAACAGAGACTAGAATTAAATGACTGTTTTCATAGGATGTTCAATTGGTCACCATAGATAACAACCCTTTTATCTGCTATAGCTAGACCTGTAATCACCCTCCTCCCCTTGTTAACTTTTGGCCCATGTTTCCTTAATTTCTTGTTTACATATATAAAAAAGAGAATTAATTCTATTAGACTTATAGTATTACAGAATAGAGGCTATCAACAAATTCCACATGAAGAATCAAAGATTTTATTGTCTACTAAGGCCAGTGGGGAATGTAATGGCTGAAAATGACTGCTAAAAATTTGTTACTTGCAGGAAAATTACTGCTTGGCTGTGTCCATGGGAACATGGCTATGTCCATGGGAACATAGGCTGTCACCCATAGGAACATAATGTTCTAACAATAAGCTTTCTGCTTCTGTACCCAGCTTACGCACCTGACCTGTGAATTGACAGGTAATGAATAGAAGAAGAAAGATAGACCTTTGCATTTAGACAGAATGAAGAATGAGATTTTGGGCTTAAAACCCCTGTACCTCTACATTTCGGGGCTGCTTAATTTGGGGTCTGCGTACCCTGGCAGACCCAGCTGGCTGAACAAAGAGTGTTTACTATAACTCACTGAGTTCCGGTGGTCCGTGTGTCTTTCAGGGGCTGACGGCTACAACAAGGGGAAGCAGAATTTGGCATCCCAAAATACACCTTTGGAGTATTGATTATCTCAATCCGGTTATTTTTAAGGGAAGAAAGATTCAGGAAATAAACCTCTGAAATTCTCCATAACTGCTGAAAGGAAAGGTCCTATTATCATACACAACTATAGTTTAGTATGAACTAGGTATGACAGACTGGGAGGGACCAGCCAGACACATTTGATTAAAGTGCTCTCTGTGCCCCATTGTTAAAGATGGCCAACAGATATTTGTTTATCAAACATTTGATATTCTAACTCCACACGAATCGCTGTTATGCCCTTTGATGTCCCAAACCACAACCCCCCAATGTCTTCTTAGCTCAAGATGTCATATAAGTCTTAAGTGCCTAATCTGTCATCTACTCTCATATTCTTATAGAACCCTTGTGTTCATAATAAATGTGGTCATTTTCTCCTATTAATCTCTCAAGTTAATTTGATTTTTAGTCCAGCCAGAAGACCTTAGAAGGTAGAAGGAATATTAATTTTTCCACCCTTTAGTGCATGCACTGAGATGTTTTCTATCAAAGAAATGCTGTCCTTATGTATTGCTTTATTTATTGAACTTTACCTTTTGACATGTATTATTTATATACAAAAATCACATTGTACGTACTCTTGGAGCTTGTTATGATAGTCTTTGGCCAAAATTTGTGTAATTCTGACCTAAGTAATTAATAGAAACATAATTTTATAGTTCTTCTCAATGATTATGAATTGCATTACATTTACAAAGACATTTTATGAATTAACATAAGAAATGATAATGAATTGCTAGGTAATTGGCCAAATAGCAGAACCACTGCCTTCTAAGACAGAAATGGCAAATATATGTACAATAGCGGACACTGAGATTGTGTTGTTTTTGATCCTGAGATCAGATATTACTTATCATTCATGATTATATTACATGGATTGGTATAGGCTTTGTGTGCCCTCTTGTAATTAGTATTACTCTTTGATTAATGCTAGTGTTCATACTTATGATTATGTAGAATCAAGAAAATTTATATAAGAGGCATGAGGGCATGGACTTTATTACATATTTAATTATTCAGGAAAGATATATATCTTATTTTTTAGGAAAAATATCCTAAATTGTATTAATGAGAGCACTGAGAGATTTACAAGAACAAAGTAAACCAAGCAATTATTATATGTGTTTTTGTGTGTATACAAATACATAACCTTACTTGCAGGCTAATACTTTTTAAGTTGTTATTTTACTTGCAACAACTATGCTGCTTTTATTGTTGAAATACATGTAATATGAATCTGTTTTCTGTCACATGGCTCCTAAACATAATTTTTATGCTACGAGAATCATGCCGAAACTATACATTAAATTAATATATTGAGTACTCGATAAGCATAAGCAGTTCTCTGAGTTACATAAGGGGATATGAAAGAGGGCACGGTCTTCAAGGAGTTTGTATTCTGGTGGTGAAGCTATGATGCATAAGCATAAAAAAAAAATTGGTAACACCAAGGAAGTATGTGGCTAATAGCTGTAAGAGAAACAGACATGCATGGTTTGAATGTAAAGAAAATAAATGCTGTGGTGAACTAAATAGTGTCTCGATTGAGGAATGAAGTGGAAACTTTATTTGAAGCAAGAACCTGTTTCGTTTAATGCAATTGATTCTAGCTAGGTATGTGGAAGAGGAATGAGAATGGATTGAGGGAGAAAATGAGAAGAAAAAGCTTTGGGAAAGGAATTTACAAGGTGAGTTCAGAGGACAGTGGGCAGCACAGCAGTACCAATGAATTCCTGAAGAAGAGAAATGGGAAACGGACAAGTAAACGAAACATCATAAAGCAGTATTTACCAAAATATGGTTTTTGAGATGTTAAGCACTCGAGATGCTTGTTTAAAATATGTCTTTACTCCTTTCCTCAAACCTACAGAATTATGATATCTGGAATAAGAAAAGGGAAATCTGAGTATGTGGGATGCTACCGGGATTTTTTAGTTTTAGTTTTTACACAACTATTTAAAATACGAATGCAGAGAATATGTGCTTGCATACTGTATTTAGGGAGAGAAATAATATGACAAAGTTTAGTTCACTGTGTAGGATAGCTTGGAAAGAGATAAAATAAATGTTAAAAGAATAGTCTATGCCTGAACAATTATTGGGTTCTCCGGATAAAGAGAACTGATAGGTTTGATACATAGATAGATAGATAGATAGATAGATAGATAGATAGATGATAGACAGAGAGACAGATAGATGATAGATAAACTGGCAGACATAGGCATAGATAAATTTATTTTGAGGGATTGATTCACATGATTACAGAGACTTAAGAAGTGCCATGACTATGATTGGCTGTCTGCAAGTTGGAGATCCAAGAACGTTGGTGGTCTAATTTCAGTCCAAGTCCAATGGCCTGAGAACCGGGAACAAATGAAAATGGTGTAAGCCCTAGTCTGTGTGAAGGCCCAAAGACCAGGAACATCAGTGTCGAAGGGCAGAAGAAGATGAATGGTCAAACTGAAGCAGACAGCACATTTGTTGTTTCTCCACCTTTTTGTACTTACTATTCAGGTCCTCAACAAATTGGATGATGCCCACCCACATCAGTGAGCATGACCTCTACTCAGTCTACTGATTCAAATCGCAAACCCTCACAGATGCAATAAAAAATAATATTTCTCCAGCTCTACGGGCTTCCCTTAGTTCAGTCAAGTTAACATATCGAATGAATCATTATAGCCAGTGAGATGGGGAAAGTATAGGACATAAACACTAGAAAAGTTGATAGGACTGATGACTGGCGAGGAAGAGAAAGGACTAAAACAAAAATAATATTAGAGTTTTGATCCTAGGTAACATAAACTAAATGAAGAAAATAGTTGGAAAAAAGAAACTGAAAATTTGAAAGAGGTTCAAGACTTGGCATATAGACTTGGGAGGAAATCATGTAGAATGATTACTTAAGCCAAGGGATTGTTATGCAAAGGGGTCGCTAGCTTCACATGGCATAAAGATAAAATGAAGTTTAATTGGGGAAATCAGGCAGAAAGGTATCAAAGAAAAAAAGCATCTTTCTAGTTTTCCTAACCCATTGAGAAAAGAACCTAATTGGTACATGCCCGAACACACCTTTAAAAGAGCTAAAAGGAATGGACTTAAAGTAGTACTACTCTATGTGTTGAAAGGGAATTTGGAAATGAGCTAAGGAAAAATGCATTGGCCTTGTAACAGTGGGAGCTTCCTGGTCATGGAAACATATCCTAAAGCAGGAGAGCTGATGAAGCTAAGCACCTTGTACCATGGAGAGACAGTTTAGCTCCATTGAGCCAACCCTGATCCAATGACCTACTTACATGTTTATCTGTGAAAAGAGAAGAATTAATGAACCGCCGGGGCCATCAAGCCCTGTTGCTCCGAGAGACTGGCAGGAGAAAAGAACAAAAGACTGAATTTGGAGAAGGTCTGCATTTAGCAAATGAGAGATAGAAACAGCCACTGAAGAGGCCATGGGAAAGAGCCATTAAATGCATGTAATGATGGCCTGTTAGCCAAAGGAGAGGAGGAATTTCAAGACAGGTAGAGGATGGTGAAAACATCAAACATTACTGATATTCAAGAAAATTTATGACTAAAGAAAACATGTTTAATGACTGTTCAGTTTGACCATACCTTTAATGTCAAATAGTGACAACTTTTTTGTGGGAGAAACGGGAAATTACAGTAGGCAAAGGATTCCTAGGCTTTATCTACACAGTACACAATTAACCATTTAGTGTATTCTTAAATATTTCCTGATTTTTAAATTTTTATATTTTTTGAGGCCTGCATTTCAGTTTAATTCACATTTTATATGAAACCAAAAGCACAAACTGAGAATTATGTATTTCAGAATTAGGAAACATAAATTTAGTTTTTCATTCTTTTTAATCATTATTCAAAACAAAAGTCTTCTTCCAAAGCTAATTCATTTTTTATCCCCAGGATCTTTTATCAGTTGAATTAATCATTCTTGTTCCTGTTTTGCTCCCTCTTGATACTGTGTAGCTAATTAGTCCCCTATGTAATATCTTGACAGTAATTGCAGACAAGCAATTTAAGGGAAATCATTATTTTAATGCTGTTGCTTTTGGTTTTCAAAGTCTATTCTCAGCTATTTATTTATAGCGTGTGCTTCCTTTCAAGATTCCTTGATAGAGATTTCTATGCTTATGTTTTATTAAAATGCACAAGGCAGTTGGATACTTCTATCCAGTCCAGCATCTCAGCTTAACTAATGGAAGATACCTATTGGATGATATTCCATACATGCTAAAAGATACATGAGATTAAAGGACACGAGGTAAAGAGAAATTTTATTAAAAATATTTATAAAAAAAATTTTTATAACTCAAATGATTTACCAATGGCACAACTCAAATTAAAAAATTACCTTAATAGAATAGTAGAGAAAATGCAGGTACCTAAAAATTTAATGTAATAAATTGTTCAAGTTCCCTGACTTTGGAATCAGACAGGTCTGGGTTCCACGCACATCTTTGATCTTTACTAACCTCTCTAACTTTAGCATCTTCAACATTTTATATCAGGATAAATATTAATACACCCTATAGGATATTTGAAAATTTCAAGCAAAATGATATCTACAAAGTACTTAACTTATTAGAATGATACCCAATTTAAAAAGCTATGAATACTATTACTATCATTTTTGTTGTCATTACTAGCTATGATATGTTTGAATGACACTTAAAAATATAGCAATCACATATGAAAAATGCTTCAATTATTTCTCTTAATTATTGTGTATAGGATTCCATGTGTTTTTCTCTAAGTTCTTGGTATAACTAATGATTGTCGTTTGGGACATATTAGAAAAGCAGTCGCACCTTTAAGAGTCTTTCAACTTGAATACCCTGATCGTTATTGATAATCAGACAATGTATGAACAAAAACACAGACAATATTTCCCTCAAAATAAATGGTCATAACAATATAATCATCTATTTTGAAAAGGAGAAAATACGAAAAAATATATATGATACTTAATTAAGTTTTGAGCACTAAGTGGAAATTTTGTATTTTATAATGTCTTTCGTACTTCGGAAGGGAAAATGCAAACTCTTTCTGTAGGCGGGAAGATATGACCCCTATTCTCTGATATGGACTAAATTGGTCATTCCCAATTGTACTTGGAATGGTTATTTGGTTGGAAGCATACTAAAAAGAACCTATCAAAAGAATATTTGGTGCCTTGCACAAAGGAAAAGTTGAATAGTTCCTTGCACTAAGGAAGGACAGATAAAACACACAAAAAAACCCAAATAAGCTTTAGTCATCTTGATCAGAAACTCAGAACACTGCTTTTCTTTTGAGGTTAGGGTGGCGGGGGGGGGGAGCAGCATGCAGTGTCATTTAGGATCATGTACCTAAAGCACAGGGGTCAAGTGTCTGAGGGGAAGCATCTGATTAGCCTGGGTTAAGACATATGTGCACCTTTGGCCAAGGGTGGACTACAAAGCACTGTGATTGACATTTTCACTAAGAGCATATGGCATATAGTAACACATAAAGGAAAGTATAGTAACACATAAAGGAAAAAATGGGTTCTGTGGGAGAAAGGGATGTTTGGCAGACAAACCAAGAAATTCTACTTTACCTTTTCAAAAACCTGTTTAGACCCCAAATGTGGTTGACTGAAATATTTAAGTAGGAAGTGTGTGGACAGACAAATCAAAATAGTGAAATGTGGTTTTCTGTAATATTTAGATGAGCAGTTTGGAGACAAGTGTAGAGGAGTGGCATATTATTTAAAAATTATAGTGTTAGATTTCAATTTCTATCGTAATAAAAAATTAAAGTTTTACTTTTACTATGACCGATGCTTGGAAATGTAAATAGCTGATTTACTAGAAGTTTTCAAAATTTACAAGTTTATGTTGCTTCAAAATATTTTTTTTTCCTTAGGAATTCTGGGAAGACTAAAGGTAATGCTTGAATTTAATGAATATTGCAGGAACTAAGAGCCCCTCTCTAATAAGACTTCATTAAATACCGTCTAAGGACTAAATTTAACATGTTCATTGCACTAAGTAGTTGTACTTAAATTGCTTCATTTTGTATGTCTTTTGAAGTTTCTGCAAAAATCTAATTATTAAATATGTTGTGTACCAGATGACTAATGAATGAAGCAAAGCTATACAGATAAAGAATGCTTAGACTGTGTTTTGCAAGTTTACTTCTCTCTGTAGTCATCGCTTCTGGGTTAAATCTTCACAAATAAATCATATATGCCTGTGGAAATATCATCTTACAGACCAACAAGTAAGTTTTGTTTTTTTTTTTAAATTTAGGAGGAAATCATGTATACTTAACTATCATCAGCTAGGGCTCATTGATGCAAAAATAGTAAAGATTCACAAGGTATCTCCCCGGGTTCTTTAGATGCAAGAGATGATGTTTTGGAAAAGGCGTAGAAAAGAATCAAGGATGTTTAATTTTTGTATATTATGCTTTATAACTTCTGTTTTCTCTTTCCCTCTAGACTTTCAACATACTTAGCATTATTGTTTTCTTAATTAAAAAAATGCTATCATTGCATAAAATTAAGGAAAGTATATAAAGAAGAAAATAATTTATAAGCCTGTACTTTGGAATGCTTTTAAAATTTGCATATTTTTAAGACCACCCCAGGGCTATACACACACACATGCACACATACACACACACACACACACACACACACACACACACACACAAATACGTAATTTTGATCATGCATTTTTGGGATCAGAATCTTGGGTTTTTTTTCTTTTTAATTCATGCTATATCAAAAATATTCTATAGCATTTGATATTCTTCAAAAACATCATTTTAATGTCTGTTTACTATTCTACCATGTGGACATATTGTAATTTACTTTTTCCATATTCTTGAAATTCTATTTTTTTCACAAGTGGCATTTGAAAGCAGCAGTTCCTAATGAGATCCTTGGAGTCCATTACTGCTCTAAAATGAGAACTCTTTTCTCATATGCCTACTAGTCCTTTTTATGGAGATATGGTTCCTAATTTTCATAAAAATGTTCAAAGCTATACTTATACCAAATGAGGATGCATCAATTCAGCTACCGAAGATTAAACGTCCTGTTTTTACTCTTTCCGAAGGATTTAGCATAATGATCAAAAAAGTTTGCTAGTATCCTAATATATACTATGTAGGAATAAAAACACACTCTTCTTGTGTGTGTCTCCCTTACTCTCACACTACTACTACACTTACAACACTTCTGACACCAGATATATGGGTTTGCAACTCATCAAGCAATTCTCAACACCACCAGCTGGACATCCTACAATTCAATTTAATTCTCATACTAACTGGAGTTAGGGCAGACCCCACAAGATTGCCTCCTATTTCAGATGCCCATCCAAAAAGAGTACGTCCTCAGGACATCCACAACTTTTGTCTGTCTGACTTACCTATAAATCAGAAGTTCCCACAATGCCCCTTCTTGAAGTCAGTCAGTTTCTAGAACAGCTCACAGAATTCAGGGAAGCACTTACTTGCATTTACTAGTTTATTGTGCACTAACGAATGTGATAAAGGATACAGATGAACAGCCAGATGAAGGGATACATCGGGTAAGACCGGGAAGCATCCCAGTTCAAGAGCTTCTGTTTCTATAGAGTTCAGGTGCACCAACCTCCTGGTAGGTGAATGTTTTCACCAACCTGGAAGCTCCCCAAACTTCATAGTTTAGAGATTTTTATGGAGGCTTCAGCACATAGGCATGATCGATGATTAACTCCGTTTTCAGCTATTTTCCCTCTCTGGAGAGTGGGGTATAGAAATGAAGGTTTAGAGCTTCTAAATCATGACTTGTTCTTTCTGTAACTTGCACCCATCTTGAATCCCACCAAGGGTCACCAAAGTTAGTATGAAAAATATTCCTATCACCCAGGAAATTTTCTGGGATTTAGGAGCTCTGTATTAGATGTTTCTATCACTCAGGAAATTAGAAAGGTCTTAGCAGCTATGCATTAGGAACTGGGGTCACAGCCTAAATGTTAGAACAAAATGCTCTCCTGTCACTCCTATTTATAAGGGGTTTTAGGAGCTCTGCGTCAGGAACCAGGACACTAATCCTTTTGGAACAGGGCCTCTCCTTTATGATCTTAATTACTTTATAGTCTCAAGAAAGAAAGCCATAGTATTTCTTTCTGATTGTGCGTGTGTGTGTGTGTGCGCGCGCGCGCGCGCGCGCGTGTGTTCGTAGGGTATGTATGACAATTCAAGACTGCCTATGTGATAGGAGTCACTAAAGTCAATGTACATTTTCAAGGGCTTAGTAAATTGCATATCTAAGATCCAACCTTTTGTGGTTGCTATTGGTTTGAATTTTTTTTGTTTACTTATATATTTTACCAAATTTATCAATCATTGCTTCTATGTAAACAAAACAGCTTTGGGCTTAAAATATAATTTTGTTTTTAATTATATGTCAAAAATACACACTTGATTTAATGGTTTATTTGAACATTATTTGTCTCAGCTACGGTTCTGCATTTTAAGATAAAATGATTCTTAATGTCGAAATATTTTTACATCAAGTAGTTTATAGTGTGTGTCTGTTTTTTTTCAAAGACCATTCACTTTTTAAAACGAGTTTTCATTTTATTTCATTTCATTGTAGTCTTGCCATGTAAACAAATGTATGGATATTTAATTGAGCACTTTTGTTATGTTTTCTAATAGTGCTTATTAATATTTAAATTATTCTAATTATAGTAAAAGATACATATTTTCTACTACATTATTTGATATTCTCTATCTAATACCCCACGTGAAAACAATTTTCCTTTATAACTCACTCCTTGGACTTTTTTTTTTTAATTCCATGGCATTAATATTGTTCCTCTTTCTGATAACAATAATAATGATGATGGTGATGATGATGAAAATAATATTACTAATACTTTCTCTCCACCTTGAGAGTCAGTAAGCTCTGAGTCATATTTAAAATAGTGAAGCTACAATGAGTGTATTTAATGCCTTCCATGTATTTGCTCATTTAATCTAGTTAGTTATATACGATTACTAGGTTAATGATGAGAACCTTTAGCTCGGAATGGGTAAGCGACTGTGTAAGGTCACACAGCATATATGGATAATTACTGGTATTTGACCTAGGATCTGGCTCAATAGTTTTGCTTACATTATTTTATTGCCTATAAGTGAGAGCATACAGAATTTACTTTTATTTCTCTGTCTTATTTCTCTTAGCACAATGCCCTCCAGGTTCATCCATGTTGCCCTCCCTGCACTTTATTTTCTACATTAGGTACTGTGTCTTTAAGACATTCTTTTGTTTTGTGACCAAATCTGACACCCGACAACTAGAGGACATTTCTAAAGGGATAAAGGTAAATTCAAGACAAATAAAAGGACATTCTTTCCCACACGGTTAAGCAACAGATTTTAATGATTCAATTCTAATAAAATTTAATTATACAAATTAAACATTTAGTCAAATCTTTTTAAATCAAGAGGAAAAACTAACGCACAATCCATATTGAAAAGAAGTTAAAGACAAGAAGAGCAACGTGTTTTTAAAAGCTGAGATAAGTACATAAGTTATATGTATATATTTATTATTATCAATGTTATTATGCATATCAAATTAAAGATGCCCAAACCTGGTGGATAAAAAATGTTTACAAAGAATTTAGATAGATATTTAAGTACATACAATAATTATCCTTCCATAATTGTACTTGCTTTCATAATTTATGACATGGAAATACTATCATAATTTTAATTCCATGGTATCTTTAAAGCATTACATTAAATTTGATTTAATTCTGTACTAGTCTCATAGCAAATATGGACTTAAACATAATCGATATGGAAGCATGGTATCCAATATTGTAATAATGTTGTTTGTTAGATGAATATATTATAAAAAGCTTGAAAATCTTAAGTTCAATGGTTAAAGTTGGATAAATTATTTTATAGGAAATTTACAAACATTGACGACCAATAGCGTAAATATTTACCAAGATGTTTCTATGGATGTTAACTTTAGAGATTTTTCTTAACTGTGAAATTGATATTTTAAATGATTATTTTACTGTACTCTCTCAGGAGGTTATAAAGGACATATATCTAATGTCTTTATTATTCAGGGTAGCCAAGACTCGGAAACAACTGAAATGTCCTTCGATAGATGATTGGCTAAAGAAGATATGGTACGTATATACAATGAAATGTTACCCATACATAAGAAAAAGTGAAATACTGCCATTTGCAAAAACATGGATGGACTTTGAAATAATCATGCTAAGCGATATAAGCCAGACAGAAAAAGTTGAGAATCATACTATTTCACACTTGTGGGTTGTAAAACTGAAAGCAAAAGAAGAACGAGACAAGCAAACAGAAACTGATAGACACAGACAACAGTTTAGGGGTTACTAGAAGGAAAGGGGCATAGTAGAAAAGGGTAAAGGCGCTCAAATATATGGTGATGGAAGATTTGACTTTGGGTGGTAAGCACACATGCAATATATGGATAATGTATTATCGAATTGTACACTTTAATCCTATATAATCTTATTAACCAATGTCACCCCAATAAATGTAATTTTAAGAAGAATAAAATATATATTGTTTATGGCAGTTTCCATTACTTCATAAGGAATTTATATATTTGTGTCATTTTGTGTACTTGGTAATGTGTACAAAGTATTTGTAAACATAAATGGTTGAGTTGTATCATTAAAATTATTAGACTACAATACTTTAGTGCCTATTAATTCAAATCAGGTGACGACCAGGACATCGTAATGAAAAGAAATAGCAACAGCTTAACGTTAGTGTGCCAGAAGTGTCATTATCAGTGTCCTCTGTGGATTTTGTAGGATTAGACATGTCATTTAGGAATGACTTTTTTTGATTTAATTGATTTCCATTGTTTCAGAAAAAAAATAAAGTACAATAAGTATTCACTCCAGTGCATTTTTTAGCATAAATAACCACCAATAAAAAGTGTACACACACACACACACACACACACACACACACACATATATGTATAATTTCTTATCCTCTAGGTAATACAGCAAAATTATATATTGAGATTGAAGATGAAAATGAGCATCCTCCAGTGTTTCAGAAAAAAAATTCTACTTTGGAGATTTTTGTGAAGATGCGAGAAAGTTTGCTTCTGTACTAAGAGTTTAAGGCATGAGCAAGTTTACTAAGATATTAAAATAAAGTGGTAGTGAAGGGCTGAAAATTTGTAGATAAAATATAATCGTATTGTGCAGTTTAACTGAGTACGTATTCCTGTTTAAACCAAATCATAAACTTGGAGATATGTGAGTTTACTTAGCCAAACTAAATGCAGATTAATTATGAAGTGACTACTAAGCAAATTTCCGGGCTTTATTTTTACCATGAAAATAAGAACAAATTATGTGATGTGTTATACTGAAGAAAAGATTTAAAATGTGTGTTTTCCTCATAGATTTGTATGCTTCTACTAGATTTCATTCAGGGTAACTCCAAAGACTCTCACGATGGAGTTTCTAGTGGCAAATACAAAGTTGCCATTTTCTAATGGAAGAAAAAATGTAATAAGTTCTCAAATTATTTTTTCTGCAATAATATTTAAAGTTCAAAATGCAACACTACTGATTTTAGTACTTTACTAAAATTTTAAAAACTTAGATATATCAGAAAAAAATTGCAAATCAACAGAATTAAAAAAAAAACATACCAAGACTAAAGTTGCTAATTTTCCATTTTTTCCTAATTTGTTATTATGAATTAAGTTTAGGAATTTTAAAGTCGCAATGGTTTCATTACTAAGAAATAAATTTATAAGTATTGCTTGCATTAGGGGTAAAAAGTTAGAAATTAGAACATTTTAGATTCTCTGTGACAGTTATATTCTAAAAGTATTCCAATATTTTTATAAAAATAGCTATTAACATACATGCATAAAAACTAAATTTCCATGAGCAAAACCAGCTATCGATTGCCTATAGTTTTGCACTTGAACATTTGACTCTTCCCCTATTAACCAGAGCTCCTCTTACAGGTAGTTTTATCACCTCAAACACCCTAAAAGAGAGAAAAATCAACCAAGCAAATAAAGCTTGCAAAATAGCTTATTGTAGTGTGTGTGCAAAATAGCCCTTCCACAGTGCCAAATACTGACTTCTGATCTGAATGACCAATTATAACTAAAAGTGGTCCACAAATTTAAATCAGTCACGTTATATATAAATATATGTGTGTCTCACATTACAATTTATAAGTAATACTCCTTTGGAGATGATTTTTATCTTATTTTATATTTTAGTCCCATTAAGTATTAATGGATTCAGTTCATTTATTTAATCAGTAAATATTTTTTGAGTACTTAAAGTGTGCACTGTTCTAGAAGTTGAACATAGCAATCAAACAAACAAAACATTACCACCCTACTAATACAAACTATGGAAATACACAAATAGTATATCAAGGAAAACAGTGACTATTTAGTACAAATTCATGTGGTCAAGAGAAAGACTTGTGGATTACTAGGTATGGGTCATTCTGAGCATTCCAGTATAAAGTCCCTGAAGCTAGAGGGAGCTTGGTGGTCAGTGTGACTGAAAGACTGGTTAGAAATGAGATTGGAACTGTAGTCCATGACTATGATATGAGATTTATTCTAGAAATTTTAGAAAGAAATGTGTTGAATGGTTTTGTCCAGCAGGGTAGCATAATCCAATCTCAAAGGATTAGACTAGATTTTGTGCAGGATTGGAAGTGGGGGTGAGTAAATGCTGTTAGACAGGAGTAGAAACAGAGCATAATGCATTCTTTCCAGGTAAGATTTGATAGCGGCTTGAACCCTGGTGGAAGGCAAGGAAATTGGTGATAAGGGAGTCAAAAGACAGCCAAAAGGATTTGCTGACAGATTATATGTGGTATATTAGAGAAAATAAAAAAATGACTCTTGAGTTTTTTTTGTACTGAACATTTCTCCTCCCAGGTACGGTGGTGGCAGAAATCAAGAGTTTATTTTTGGAGATTTTATGTCTGGGAAGCTTTTTCAATATGCAAGTATAGTTCTTGGCATGACAGTCACAGGTGCAGATCTGGGTTCAGGAAAGAAATCATGGGTTCAGAATGAAATCACCTAGAAAATGGGTGCAGATAGAAAAATCCAATGACCGTTTCCTGGTTACTCAACACTTGGAAGTCAGAAAGAAGATTCAATGAAGGATACTGAGAATGCACTTTCATGAGGTAGCAGGAATACTAGGAAAATGTAGAATTCATGTACCATGTAAAGAACGAGATTCATAATGGAAGGGAGTGATCAACTGTTACCTGCTGCTGTGAATAGAATGCCCCTGTGGCTCTTTACATGACCACTTATGATAATAAAAGTATATTGCAGTGAGAAAAACACCTATAAGCCAAATGCTAAATTATGCCATTAGTCAAGGTGTCATTAAGGGGATCTGTAGGTGACTATAGCAAGAGGCTTTAGTGGGTGATAAATTCAGATGATGGCGTTTACTTCAGAGGAGTGGGGAAAGGCGGCAAAGGAGATGGAATAATATTCTAGAAGCAATTCAGAGACAGAAATATACATGCTATCCATCTATCCCTAGCCAGGACCTGCGCTACGTAAAGTGTGGGAGCAACTGTTTGAGATAGCAGGGTCTTGTTTTAGGGGGAGGTGCAGGGTGGGCAGAATCAGAAAGGAATATGGATAGGTAAGGTTGAATATTTAGGAGATATTGCCAATGGTGAACTATAAATTCCAGAAGGTCTTGGAGAAAGTTTTGTGCTGGAGGTAAAGGTGAGACGGAAAACCGAGTCGTATGAAGATGTTTAAAGAGCTACAAGGAAAGAAGTATCTGGGGGGTGAGAGATGTCTTGGAGTGAACACCTGGATTTCTCGTGATAAATAAACACAATGGGATTGATTGTTTCTCTATGACTAGTGAGAACCCTCCAGGGCGTTCCTCCTCTCAATCTATCAGTTGATTGATTATTCAGGGTAGGGAAACGGGTGTTTTCCAGGAAACCAATTTCACGCACTGTAGCATTCCGCATAAGTTGAGGACAGAGAGAAATAAAGATAGAAATTTTAGCACCATATTGAAGCAAGTATATGCTATAATAATTAATTCAATTAGAAAAGTACAAATTGCCACATGGATTCCAAAGAAGGAGTCATTTCAATTGGTGAAATAACATAAATGATTTCCTAGAGGCTGAAGGATTTGTGTTACACTGAAGGGTGGTTAGAATTCCGCAGTGAATCTTGGTTTTTTAGTAGTTTATTTTCTTATTACTTTCAAGTAAACAGGACATTGGATAGACATTTATATAGTTTATGAAACGATCTCACCAATTACTCTACCTTCCCTCTGGCTCTACACATAGCTATTACATTACTCCTGACTACATTCACTATGCCGTGCTCCCCAACCCCATGACCATCTATCAAATAATAATTTGTGCTTCTTTAAGCCTTCACCGCTTTTTTCCAGCTCCCCGAGCTCCTCCCCTTGGGCTGTCACCATATTGTCCTCTATATTAATGAGTCTGTTTTCAATTAGTTTGCTCCTTTTGTTCCTTAGATTCTGTAGATAAGTCAAATCATATGGTATTTACCTTTCTCTGTCTGACATACTTTGTTCAGAGTAATAGCCTCAGTGAATCTTAAACGAGGATGATTTTCTAAGCAGAGGAGATGCTGTGAACCAAAATCCAGATGAAACAAAGTGCAGAGGGTGTTTGTGGAACAGTGATAAAAGGCAGGCACCTTGGGAGGGGATGGGAGTAATAAACCTTTCAATGGTGAACATTATCAAGTGCTGCTTTTAGCCTTGAGGCCTGGAATCTTCCACCATTCCAAACTTAATCGGAGCAAAAGTGAGTTAAATAATTCTCAACTCATACTTAGAGCAGCAAAAATCTTATTGGAAATAACCCTGAATCAGGGCAAACAAATCTCTGGTGCTTGATGAAAAGATGATTTTAAAAGTAAGGGAGAAGCCCAGGATTCTTAAAGAGGCTTTGCTACGACATGCTATGTAATATTCGTTTAATGTAGTATTTCATCTACCATACATGCATGTTAATTTTTCAGTGCATCATGAAATCCATATTCATAAATATTAGATGAAAAATGGTGTTATTTGTAGGAAAAAGAAGAGAAAACATACAGAATTGACCAAGAAAGATGAGACTGAAATATCAGTGACTAAAACTATACTTGCTAGCTTAAACTATGGATAGTGGATTAAGGGCATTACTAAAAATATGTTAGAGAAAGGCAATGCAATGTAAGCATTACTGAAATGAATTATCCAATGTAAGTAATAGAGAAAGTCACATACATTATTCTGAAATGGTACATCTAATGTGCTTAGAGACTGTCAAAAGTTGATTTTAGAAAATATACATTGGGTCCTTAGCATGGGCTAAAAATACAGAGAAAAACAAGAGAGACTGTCCCTCTGCTCAGAGAATTGACATTCTAGTAAACCAGACCAAAAATAAAAGGTAAATAAAGAAGGCTTTTATTTATACAGACATGTAGGGTTTTAATTTCTGGCTCAAAAATGTGAATGTTCATGTCATGTTAAAGTAATTCTTGGACGGTGTCAAAGGGTCACAGAACAAAAGAAGTAATTTAGGAATATCGCCTCTATTTACTATGGGTTCAGGCTCATAACTTACAACTAGATCCAACAAATTGATTTTCATTGGTCACAAGCAATCAGTTGTTTTAATTGCAAAATAGGGAGAAAAAAATTAAGTGGTAATTTCTCTGTTCGGCCTTTAATAGAAGAATTAATATCAGCTAAAAGTATAGCTCTTAGTATATATCCAAAAGAATTAAAAGCAGGGGCTTGAACAAGTGTTTATATATCAATACTCATGGCATTATTATTCACAGTAACTTACAATGTGGAAATGACCATTAACAGATGAATGGATGAACAAAATGTGGTACATACATACAATGGAATAGTATTCAGTCTTTAAAAAAAAAAAAACATCTGCTAAGTGAAATAATATTGGTCCCAGACATGAAACCAATATTATGTAGTCCGAGGGACCTAGAGTAGTCTAATTCATAGAGACATAAAATAGAATGGTGGTTATTAGGGGCTATGAGGAGGGTGGGTGGTCACAGAGTCTCAATTTCAGAAGATGAAAAAATACTAGATATAAGTGGTGGTGACGGTTTCAGAACAGTGTGCATGTACCTAATGTAACTGAGTTGGACACTTTAAATGGTTAAAATGGTAACTTTTATGTGATGTATATTTTAGCACAGTCAAAAAAAAATTCCAGCCATGGGGAGGAACATCATCAGTACTGTTAGAACATGAAAACTGTAATTTTCAAAGCTGTTATTCTTCAATGGTATCCATTTTTTTTTCTAATTTGGTTTGAATGTGAATCTCATAATCACATTCAGAAGCAAAGATTTGTGTAACTGTCTTTATATTTCTTGATTTTATAACTGTGCTTTTTAACATTTATTCCCCAAATCATCGTCAGTAACACCAGTATCAGTTGCAACAGTTTGGCAGTGATACTCAGTTTGCGGCCATATCTCCGCTTCTCAGCCTGCAAAGAGTATGTGTCATAATTCCCCAGAAGATTTTGATTTCCTCCTTTGGAGGCAGGCCATTACTTGAATAATACTAACTGAAGTCTCTTATTCAAATAAAAAAAAATGATTGATAGATTTGGTTACATCAGAATAATAGACCACTGTGACAAAGATGCTGTAAATGATTAAAGGACAAGCAACAAGCTAAAGCAAATATTTACAACGTTTTTTTTTTTTTTACACTCAGAGAAACAGTGTCCAGAATGTAGAAAGAATTTTTGAAAGCAACTCTTTGGCCAACATAAACAAAACTGAAAAGTCATGTATGTTTGAAATATTACTCATAATCTCTGTGTGAGATAAAGATGATTAAACTTAACCTTTAAGCATTAGCTTTTTTGTTCCCTCGGGCCTTTGAGAATTATTAATCAATATATATTCTTATTAAAAGCAATAATTGCCCTTTATTTGTCTTTATTACATTTTGAGAACTGTAAAAAAAATATTTACTCATTTTAGCCCACAGAATTTATTTCAATAAATATGCAAACAAAACAAGCAAATAGATAAAGCATCTAATTACAAGATAGGTGCAATTATTCCTGATGGTGTTATTACAAAAAATGAATTCAAAGTGAGACTTACCTAAGTTCAAGGCCTTTTCTTGTAATATCTATGCCATTTGTCGTTTCTCATGGGAAGGGAGGATTGGAATCTTAGCAGAAGTTGAAGGTTGGCACAAAATAACAGAACATACTAAGGTTCTATGAAAAGTTAGGAAATAATTATTAAGGCAACTAAATCGTATTCAAATGGAGATGTCCTATGTGATTTATGATTCCCTCTATTCACGTAACAAGCCAGATCTGGTTTTAGAAACACTTTTCAATTTATTAACCGACATTTGCAGTTTATTACATGTCATTTTAACTGCAACCATTAGCTTAATTTAATGCAAATTTAAGGAGAGGCAAAACATGATCAAGATTAATTTTTGAAATCTCTGGTAATTTTCCAGTAGTTAATGCAATAAGGATTAATCTCTCCTTTTACTGGTTGCGGATATGAAAAACTCAGTGTCATAAAAATTGAATTAAAATGTTGAATTAATGTCTCCTGGATGTCAAGAAGGCTATGAATGTTGCATTCTTGATTTGTTAAAGAAGACATATTTAAATTTGTGGACAAGCAAATCATATTTTGAAATAATATCAAGAAAGGGAGAGTTCTCACTCACGAATCTCCGGTTCTTAATTACATTTCCTAAATAAGCATGAAATGGGGACAAGAGGTTTGAGGAGAGTGCTGCCACTGTTACAGGATACAAATTTCCTTAGTGGCAAAAGTATAGAAACATGCAATTTTAACAAGGCAGAGAACAATAAAATGCGCTTCTTGATGGAGATTAAGGCTTCTGAGAGCTCCTAGTCCCCAGCCCTGGCCTGACGATGTGACACAGATGGAAGGAAAATAATTGCAGCACATTCATATGTTTCCTCAGTGTAGCATCTTTTACTAGGCCAGGTTCACGCCTGGCTCATGTCAAAAATGGTACCGATAGCAAACTCTTACCTCATGCTTATAGTGTTGGAGAGGTTGAATTTTTCCTCTACCCTTCCAGGTTCTTCTTGCAGATCTAATAATGAAATTGACATGAAAGAAATTAACAGAAGAAATTCAAATTTGATTCCATATGTACATGAGGAAATCTCATAGATATGGGACCTAAGGAAATGACCAAAGCAGGCGGCTTTTGTACTTTTTCGAGGACGAAACCATATATTGATGAGGATTTGACAGGACAAAGAAATTTGGGTTTGTGTCCTCAATTACTAAGGAATAAGTAGAGTTTGGGTTTGGGGTAGTCAATTAGTACAGGGTATTCCTCTTTCCTTTTAGTACAGGGAAGGTACCTTTCATATGGGTTATTTATTTTCCGCTTTCAGAGGGACATAGGGGGATCAGAGCGCCATTTTTGCACTGGCTGCTTTTTGCATAATTTTAATTCAAAATATCAATATGCCACTTTGGCATATTTTGGGGGATCCAACACTAAGCTCCAATAACGCTGTACTAGTTTCTCTAAATAATTCTCAGAAAATCAACTCATGTATCCCCCTCAAAAATCCCATGAGGTAGCTACTATGATTATTCTCAAATTACAGATGAGAACACTGAGTCAGAGAAACAACAGGTAACCCGCCCAAGGTGAGGCCAGGATTCACAGCCTGGCCTGGAGACTATGTTCTGTGCCTCTCAGGTGGGAGGAACACTGGTCTGGGGATCAAATCACTTGCATTCAGGCCCAGATCTGCTCTTAATTCTCCATAGGATGCTGGATTTTATTACTCTGGGCCACTGTTGTCTTCTATTATGCAAATATTGCCTCTGTACATCTTTAACCATTTCTCATAGTCTGTATGTTAATTTACCTTAGGAAAATAATGGCATGAGAAAAAACGCCAAGTGTCCTAAAAATACTATTATATTTGAGAGTTACATTTTCACCTTCAAAGAGTCGGGATTACTTAATTTTGTAATCCAAAGCACCACTTATGTATCACGGATTTTGTGGTCTATGTCACTAGAAGCTAGTGCAATATTTTGTGACAATTTTCATCCTAGTTGCTCAACATAATGGAGATTAAAAAAAAAACAAAAAACAGAACAAGTACCAGTCTGAATTAAGGTCTCATAAAATATTAACTGTGATCCTCCTTTGCCAACTATGGGACACCCATACAAACACTCCTCATTGTTTCAAGAGAGTAGTATCTCCTAGGAGGTCTCACTAACCATGGTTTTCTTCACGATGGCCATGCCATCTGACCTCGTATAGTTTGTACCTTGAACAAAGTGAATATACATAGATGCCTGAGGGTTCATTACTTTCTGGGCTATGACCCTATAACTGAACTACAGTGTGTAGTTCTAATTGGGTACTTAAACACATTATACTGCTATCATATATGGGTGTGCCAATTTTCTCTCCTAGAATTCAAATTTCACCTAAGCAGATGCCATGTTACTTCATAAGCTTAACATCTCAAATTGGTATTCATTTCAAATTTTAAATATTCATTTATTTTTACATATAGTCATACCTTTTAACCAAGATTCTCCATGTGAAATGATTTAATTATTTATTTTAAGATACATAAAATATTCTTTCAATTACTTTCTTGGGCCTGATCACAACATTAAGAGTAACACGAGCCATCATTTCCCTAGAAATGTCCCTTCTTGTCAAAATTAGGAGCTTAGATTTAATAATATCTTTGTGAAAGTTATGCATCTATCACAGCCTTTTCATTTATTTAACCCCACTGGAGAAAACACATGTCCAGAAAATTGTTTTTTGCTAACAACTGATATATGTTTGTTATGTGGTCACAGCCCATGTTGTACTTAATAATCATTGTTTTCCTTTGATCTGCTGGAGACTCAGAGTCAAATATTTGATTCAGCAATGCAATTTTACAATCCGAACGCAATACACACGTATCATGATAACTTTTTCTCTGGTTTCCATTGTAGTCTTTGCTTTCTTTCCCTTCAGGTATTTTTATATGCTTATGCATTTTTTAGAAAAGACTTCATATCTGTTTTGGAATTCTGTTGGTTATATGCAAACATATGATTGCTAAATAAAAGTACAAATTTTAGTTTTGTTGTTATTTGTGTGACTGCGAAAACACAAGCCTATTTCTTTTATTGTCATGGAAGAGAGCTCTAAAACCATTTCATTCATATAGTAGTAATTCAATTTATACTTGTTAGTTCGAATGCAATTTAATTAAGAATGCCTTAATTTTTATTGTTTAAAATAGAAATGGGACTATTCTTTCCAAGCATATATATATATATATATATATATATATATATATATATATATATATATATATATAGAGAGAGAGAGAGAGAGAGAGAGAGAGAGAGAGAGAGAGAGAGAGAGAGAGAGAGAGAGAGAATGAGGAAAGTTCAGGCCTCTAAAAGTTAATGAAAAGTGACTCACCTATCTGAAAATTTCCTTACAAGTAAAAAGTTTGAGGACTTTTTTGGGGTTTTAAGCCATTGGACATGAGACATTAGGAAAAATAGTTTATTCGGTGAATGCCAAAATCATATTTTCTTTCCTAAATTCACTGGTGGTGCATATATTTCAAAGTCTGATCACATTCTTGTAACATTAAAAATTTATTTAAAATCTGCTTGTCTTTCAGGTGATTAGATGTGTAACAATCCAGAATATGATATGGGATATTAACTTTTGAGTCAACCTTGCATTTTTGTAGATTATATACGTCGTAGAGCAGAGGTAATTTTGTGTACTTTCCTATATTATGTTTCGAGAACTGTATTTAGCATCATCTGGTAGAGATCTGTCTGGAATATTGACACTCAATTTAAAACTCTCGGAATTTTTTGAAATGGAGGACTGCATTGCAAGACACAATCCCAAAGATAGTTAGAAAATAATGAATACTTTTGTCTGAAAATGTCCTGTGATTTATTCAAGCTCCAGTTATCTTTGTGTTGATCTGACCTGACACTATAACACAAATCTAAGCAAAAATGATTAAAAGGAGCCTTTCAAAATTTTTTCATATCTCTCTAAATATATTTTTATTTTGAAGTGCCTATTCGTATTGCCTATAAGAAGAAGGAAGTGCTAGATTTATTTAAAATGTATTATGGTACATTAGGAATTAATACTCCTCAGTATTTCTAAATCATTTATATTAACAAAACCAGTGATCCTGGAGCAAGATTATGTATACAACAAGAATATAATTTACATTGGTTAGTTCGTAAGTCACACTTTATCTGAAAACTTCAAAAATCCTTTAAATGTTTTGTTTTGTTTTGTTTTGTTTTGTTTTGTTTTGTTTTGTTTTCAAGAACAGGCAAAGACATGTCTTGCTTCACCATAGTACATTCTAATGTACAGGAAAAATAAAACTCAATGGATTAAGTAGATCCTGAAATTTGTTTTGGTAACTACACTAGTTTTTGTAAACTTACAACACTTTTGTATTTGTTTCATTTTATTTCTTCCCAGGATGTATTTCCTTGGATGATCATGGCTTTTGATGATCCCAGTAACATATAAAAAGACAAAGTCAATGAAGTTCATAGTAATTTGAAATACTCTATTACGACCTGAACCCAATAGTCCCCAAGATACGCTACAATCTTAAATTCAAAGATTTCCAGAGTATATAAAGAACTATAACACACTGATGAGTGAAGAAAAAAAAGGCCCAAGGGGGTAAAAATCAAACAAAAGAAATAAGATTGGAATAGGTGCAGTTTAAAGAGGATATAAAAATTGGCAAATAATATATATACATATATATAATGTGTATATGCACACACACACATACATGCATACATACATACATACACACATGCACAAATATGTGTGTGTGTGTGTGTGTGTGTGCGTGTGTGTGTAAGCATTCAACTTTATTAACTACTTAGGGATTTGTAAAATAAACCACAAAGAACCACCACATGTTCATCAGAAGGGTTTAAAATTTAAAAAAGATAGACAAAAGCAAATTCAAAACAACTGGAGTTCTCAGATATTGCTGATGAGATATAAATTAGTACTACATTTTGGAAAAAAAGTCGACATCTTCTGTTAAGTGTGAACATATGCATATCTCCTTACTCAGAATTTCTCCTAGGAATCAACAGTTCATAGGATACATTAACCATAGTGTATTTGTGCAATGGAATCCTATAGAGCGATGGAAATGAATATGACTACATGCAATGATTTGGATGGTTCTTAGAAATATAATGTGTGCAAATGAATTCAGGAAAACAAATCCAAATTTCCTGAGTCAATTTATATCAAGTTCTAAAACAGGAGAAACTAATCCAATCAGAATAGTTGTTATTTTGAGTGGGAGACCAATAATGATCTATTCTTTGATCTAGATGCTAGTTAATTCCAGAGGTATAATGTGAAAAATAAAATCATCAAAATTATTATAAAGCTCTAAATCTATTAGAAACAAAAGGAAAGTTGTTCAACTTTCTGGTAATTTTAAGCTTTTCATGGAAGATATAACAAAATAATTTTGACAAAATTAGAGGAGTTCATGTTTTTCTCTTAGGTTTTTGTTTAGTTACTATTAAGTAGCTATCTATTTTTAATGCTTGGTAAAACGATGCCAAATAATTTTGTTATGATTTCTAGCAAAGAAGCATGATAGCAGTGACTGAGAGATGGCAGTAATCAATCATGGTAGGTTGGATCTGGAAGATGGGGTTGAAAGTGGGAATGCAAGTTAGGATGAAAAAGCACATGGGTTGATCTGGTTCTAGGTTTCAGAATCCAGAATTGTAATCCAGAGAATGGGTTTACGACCTGAAAATTGAGTGATCATGTTCACAGGTCAGCAGCAGATAGATGAGTCTTGCAGGACACATGAGTACAGGCAGAGGCCTTTCTGCTGTTTTATACTACAGGGCACTCATGAGGAATCTGAGCTAGGTAGAAAGAATAAGTAAAAGGAAACAGATGACTACAGTCTTAGAAGAAGGCTGGGATGAAGACTGAGGACACCCTGGGCAAAGGAAGGGTTTTGTAATTACTATGTAGAAAAGCACGTGAGATGAGCCACAACTGGGGCCCCTCCTCAGGCGTCGGGGCCCTGGACCATTCTTTGTCCTCAGCAGAACTGGGCCATCTTGGGCCCCAAAGGCCATGCTGGCTCCCACATGTTGGCCACAGGAGCTTCTAGTTCTCTTGGGATTTCTCTTCCTACCCTGGGCAGGCCCCAGATCAGGAGCAGGGTGTGCATCACTGGTGGCCGTCAGCGTGCAGCGCATGAAGCTCCAAATGCATGATCCCGGGCTGTGGTGTAGGCAGAGATCCTTTCGGGAAGAATTCCTCGATGAATTCCTTGGCCTGTTTGAAATGGAGAACTTTTAGTGCAGCATGGACAAAGTGTTCCTTTACATGAATTCAGGTACACGAAGACACGATCAGATAGTTGCACACCTCTTCAAGTGTTCCCTGCAAAGAGTCAAGCCAACATCTGCCAGCCAGCAAACTCTCAAATAGGCCTGAGATGATTCCACACCCTTTTTCATGGTTTCTTCAGATCAGGCCCAGACCAATGTTTACAGGCCTCTTTGGGGAAAAATACAGAAAACCCTCACAGACACTTCTGGGCATTGATACACGCAAAGGACACTTTCTGTTCCCAGGATGATTCACACTCATTCTTTTGCAAAGACATGAAATTCCCCCATCATGGGACGCCTGAAAACCTACCTGGGCTCTCAAGATAATTTGCACACAGGCAAAAACGTGCAGACTTTCATGCATGTCCATCAACCTGGATAGCCACTCGCTTGCATCTCTCTCTCTCTCTCTCTCTCTCTCTCTCTCTCTCTCTCTCTCTCTCTCTCCTCTCTCTCTCTCTATCTATATATAATATATATATATAATATATATATATATATATATATAATATATATGCTTGGAAAGAATAGTCCCATTTCTATTTTAAACAATAAAAATTAAGGCATTCTTAATTAAATTGCATTCGAACTAACAAGTATAAATTGAATTACTACTATATGAATGAAATGGTTTTAGAGCTCTCTTCCATGACAATAAAAGAAATAGGCTTGTGTTTTCGCAGTCACACAAATAACAACAAAACTAAAATTTGTACTTTTATTTAGCAATCATATGTTTGCATATAACCAACAGAATTCCAAAACAGATATGAAGTCTTTTCTAAAAAATGCATAAGCATATAAAAATACCTGAAGGGAAAGAAAGCAAAGACTACAATGGAAACCAGAGAAAAAGTTATCATGATACGTGTGTATTGCGTTCGGATTGTAAAATTGCATTGCTGAATCAAATATTTGACTCTGAGTCTCCAGCAGATCAAAGGAAAACAATGATTATTAAGTACAACATGGGCTGTGACCACATAACAAACATATATCAGTTGTTAGCAAAAAACAATTTTCTGGACATGTGTTTTCTCCAGTGGGGTTAAATAAATGAAAAGGCTGTGATAGATGCATAACTTTCACAAAGATATTATTAAATCTAAGCTCCTAATTTTGACAAGAAGGGACATTTCTAGGGAAATGATGGCTCGTGTTACTCTTAATGTTGTGATCAGGCCCAAGAAAGTAATTGAAAGAATATTTTATGTATCTTAAAATAAATAATTAAATCATTTCACATGGAGAATCTTGGTTAAAAGGTATGACTATATGTAAAAATAAATGAATATTTAAAATTTGAAATGAATACCAATTTGAGATGTTAAGCTTATGAAGTAACATGGCATCTGCTTAGGTGAAATTTGAATTCTAGGAGAGAAAATTGGCACACCCATATATGATAGCAGTATAATGTGTTTAAGTACCCAATTAGAACTACACACTGTAGTTCAGTTATAGGGTCATAGCCCAGAAAGTAATGAACCCTCAGGCATCTATGTATATTCACTTTGTTCAAGGTACAAACTATACGAGGTCAGATGGCATGGCCATCGTGAAGAAAACCATGGTTAGTGAGACCTCCTAGGAGATACTACTCTCTTGAAACAATGAGGAGTGTTTGTATGGGTGTCCCATAGTTGGCAAAGGAGGATCACAGTTAATATTTTATGAGACCTTAATTCAGACTGGTACTTGTTCTGTTTTTTGTTTTTTTTTTTTTAATCTCCATTATGTTGAGCAACTAGGATGAAAATTGTCACAAAATATTGCACTAGCTTCTAGTGACATAGACCACAAAATCCGTGATACATAAGTGGTGCTTTGGATTACAAAATTAAGTAATCCCGACTCTTTGAAGGTGAAAATGTAACTCTCAAATATAATAGTATTTTTAGGACACTTGGCGTTTTTTCTCATGCCATTATTTTCCTAAGGTAAATTAACATACAGACTATGAGAAATGGTTAAAGATGTACAGAGGCAATATTTGCATAATAGAAGACAACAGTGGCCCAGAGTAATAAAATCCAGCATCCTATGGAGAATTAAGAGCAGATCTGGGCCTGAATGCAAGTGATTTGATCCCCAGACCAGTGTTCCTCCCACCTGAGAGGCACAGAACATAGTCTCCAGGCCAGGCTGTGAATCCTGGCCTCACCTTGGGCGGGTTACCTGTTGTTTCTCTGACTCAGTGTTCTCATCTGTAATTTGAGAATAATCATAGTAGCTACCTCATGGGATTTTTGAGGGGGATACATGAGTTGATTTTCTGAGAATTATTTAGAGAAACTAGTACAGCGTTATTGGAGCTTAGTGTTGGATCCCCCAAAATATGCCAAAGTGGCATATTGATATTTTGAATTAAAATTATGCAAAAAGCAGCCA
Organism: Eonycteris spelaea; assembly: GCA_003508835.1. Taxonomy (NCBI): domain Eukaryota; kingdom Metazoa; phylum Chordata; class Mammalia; order Chiroptera; family Pteropodidae; genus Eonycteris; species Eonycteris spelaea. The sequence continues at coordinate 1,124 of PUFA01000605.1, read as the reverse complement.
GTGCAAAAATGGCGCTCTGATCCCCCTATGTCCCTCTGAAAGCGGAAAATAAATAACCCATATGAAAGGTACCTTCCCTGTACTAAAAGGAAAGAGGAATACCCTGTACTAATTGACTACCCCAAACCCAAACTCTACTTATTCCTTAGTAATTGAGGACACAAACCCAAATTTCTTTGTCCTGTCAAATCCTCATCAATATATGGCTTCGTCCTCGAAAAAGTACAAAAGCCGCCTGCTTTGGTCATTTCCTTAGGTCCCATATCTATGAGATTTCCTCATGTACATATGGAATCAAATTTGAATTTCTTCTGTTAATTTCTTTCATGTCAATTTCATTATTAGATCTGCAAGAAGAACCTGGAAGGGTAGAGGAAAAATTCAACCTCTCCAACACTATAAGCATGAGGTAAGAGTTTGCTATCGGTACCATTTTTGACATGAGCCAGGCGTGAACCTGGCCTAGTAAAAGATGCTACACTGAGGAAACATATGAATGTGCTGCAATTATTTTCCTTCCATCTGTGTCACATCGTCAGGCCAGGGCTGGGGACTAGGAGCTCTCAGAAGCCTTAATCTCCATCAAGAAGCGCATTTTATTGTTCTCTGCCTTGTTAAAATTGCATGTTTCTATACTTTTGCCACTAAGGAAATTTGTATCCTGTAACAGTGGCAGCACTCTCCTCAAACCTCTTGTCCCCATTTCATGCTTATTTAGGAAATGTAATTAAGAACCGGAGATTCGTGAGTGAGAACTCTCCCTTTCTTGATATTATTTCAAAATATGATTTGCTTGTCCACAAATTTAAATATGTCTTCTTTAACAAATCAAGAATGCAACATTCATAGCCTTCTTGACATCCAGGAGACATTAATTCAACATTTTAATTCAATTTTTATGACACTGAGTTTTTCATATCCGCAACCAGTAAAAGGAGAGATTAATCCTTATTGCATTAACTACTGGAAAATTACCAGAGATTTCAAAAATTAATCTTGATCATGTTTTGCCTCTCCTTAAATTTGCATTAAATTAAGCTAATGGTTGCAGTTAAAATGACATGTAATAAACTGCAAATGTCGGTTAATAAATTGAAAAGTGTTTCTAAAACCAGATCTGGCTT